>JAQZBX010065207.1:0-16354 GCA_029593785.1 Cabassous unicinctus | reverse complement strand
ATTGATAAAAAATACTTTTTAAAAATCATCAAATTGAATCTAGCCAGGTACCCCCCCAAAACTGCTAAAACTAAACCTGTTCATTCCCAGAATGTGAGGCAGTTCAACAGCATGATCCATGACAAGCACAAGATAAAGGGGAAGGGCCATATGGTCACATCAATAGGTGCTGAAAGGTATTTGGTAAGAGTCAGACCACTTCTAATTAAAAATCAGGAATAGAAGCTTATTACTTAACATAAAATAAAAACTATTTACAAAAACCCAACAGCAAATATGATTGTAAAGAGTGACATTTAAAACCATTTCAACTAAAATCTAGGGTTCCTCAGAAAGTTGAGATAGAATTACCATATGACCTGTCATTCCAATTTCTTGGTATATACTCAAAATAATTGAAAGCAGGGACTCAAACAGATATTTGTATACCAATGTTTGTAGCACATTATTCACAATAGCCCAAAGATGGAGGAAACCCAAGAGTCCATCAACAGAAGAACGGATAAACAAAATGTGTCATATACACTCATGGAATATTATTCGGCCATAAAAAGGAAAGCAGTTCAGATGCATGCTACAACGTGGATGAAACTTGAAGATACCACACTGAGTGAAATAGGCCAGACACCAAAAGACAAATAATGTATGATCTTGCTTATAGGAAATACCTAGAATAAGGAAATTTCATAGAGACAAATAGTAGACTAAAGGTTACCAGGGGCTGGCTGGAGGGAGGAGCGGGAGTTATTGCTTAATGGGTGTAGAAAAAGTTGGGGTAATGGATGTTGGAGGTGGTAGCACAATATTGCGAATGTAATGAACACCACTGAATTGTACACTTGAAAGTGGTTAACGTAGGAAATTGAGCTGTATATATACTACTACACTAAAATGTTAAATCTAGAATTAGATAGGGATGTGAGCAGTCACCATTATTACTCATTATGATCTATTACTACTAGGTAGTCGTGAAGCAAGAAAACAAAATCACCTGTAGTAAAACAAGAGATACAATAGCCTTTTTGATATTTGGCTATCCAGAAAACCTCAAAAAATTGTTAAAAAAGACTATTATAATTAATAAGAGAAATGGTAAGATGGCTGGATCCAAGACAAATATTCCAAAACTAATATGATATTCCCCCCAGCAATAAGCATCTAAAAAAGGAAATAAAGAAAATATCCATTTCACAACAATGACAAAATTATACAATTTTATCTAGGAATAAATACAATAAACTTACAGAACATACATGAAGAAAACTATAAAAATCTTAGTGCCCAGCAGTTTCATTCCTAGGTATATACCCAAGAGAAATGTGTACGTATGTTCAGCAAAAGCCCTGTGCAAGAATGTTTCTAGCAGCGCTAGTCGTAATAGCTCAAGACTAGAAGTCATTCCAATGCCAATCAACAGGAGGAAGAGTGGAGAGGCGTGTGGGCAGTCATACAGCAACGAGAAGAAACACCTGTGACTATACACAACAGTACGGATGAAACCTGAGTGCCGAGCAAAAGAGAGGCAAAAGAGTACACACGGTACGATTCCATTGACATAAAACACAAAATCAGGCAAGACTAATCTATGCTGTCGGAAGTCAGGATAGTGGCCCCTTGGTGGGGGCAATGACAAAAAGAGAGAAGTGCTGGCCATGTTCTGTCCCTCAACCTGGCCGATGAAGACCCAGGTCTGTTCACTTTGTGGAAATTCATTGAAATGTGCATTTCAATGTGGAAAGTCATATTGAAGGACCAGCTCTTCAGAAAAGTTCTTGAATGAGAGTACTTAACATTATTTAAAAATGTCAATTACCCCCAAATATATATTGAAATTTAATATAAATTTTAATTAGAATTTTAAAACTTTTTTTTTTTTAATTAGAAGCTCAATCACAGGAAGACTTGACCTTTCTCTCTCTCACTCCCAGTCTACGCAAGAGGCAGAGGCTCAGGGCTGGCTGCTCTGTCCCCCTCAGCCATCCACACGTCCTCCAACTCTGCTTCCCTGGGGGAGGGAACATGTGGCCGGTCAGGTCAGAGCCTGGCCTTGGGCACCTACCCTTGTGTCCATACCACCTAGTGGGGGCTGGACTTGAGAGGAATCGGCAGGTAACACAGGGCAGAGTCAGGCCTAGCAGGTGGTCTCGTGAGAGAGACTGTTCACCCACAAACACCAAACGGATGAAAAGCGTGATCAGTATCTTCCTCACGGGGATGGAAAGAATATTTACATCTCACAGATTCACTTCTAGCTTGCCTTAAGAGTTTCTCAAGCAACTAAGCTTTGAGTTGCAGTTATCTTATTCAACCTTCAGGAGAAAAGAGTGATTCTCTTCTCCTCGTTTTCCAGTTGAAAAACCAGAAGCTTAGAAAGGTAACGTGACCTGCTCAAGGTTACATGGGAGCAAGCAAGCAGTTGTGCCACGGCTCCACCCAGACCTTCTGACTCCACATCTCAGGCTTCCTCCCTGCTAATCTCTCTGATAAGACCGAGTGGCAGGACGTGTCACATGCTCCTGCGGATGAGATGGGGAAGGGTGGGAGTCACGGGTCCTGGCGCCAGATGCAGGGTCCTGCAGGAAGCCTCTCCATGAGTGCTGGCTGGAACCAGGGCCAGGCTAGAGCGGCCCAAAGAGGGGCTGAGGCTGTTCCCTGTGCAAACTCTTGGCTGCTATCTAGTCAGACACCCAGAGGTCAGGCGAGAGCAATTCCCCAGCTGAAATCTTGGCAGGAGGCAAGCATGTCGGCCGGCCCATCAGCCCTAAGCCTCAAGGCAGTCTCTGAATCTGGTTCCAGCATGGCAGCCCCCCAGGAGGGCCTAGACTCTGCCTACCAAAAGGGCCTGTGAGCTGGGGGATGGCAGGCCAGGGCATACCAAGGCAGCAGGGCGTCTTTCTCCTTGGAGGACAAGGTCTACCCAACTGCCCCAGAGAAGGCCCAGCAGGACCAGGCTGAGCCAGGAAGAAAGGTGTGGAGGGGACCTGCTAGTCCACTTGAGTATTCCTGATGAGGGGCATGGGTGAGCTTGCTCCTTCTGACAACTCAGCAAGGCTATGGCTCCTCAGAGAGGGTGAGTACCCGAAGTGACACCCCTGAACCCCTGGGGATGCAGGATGGAAAAGGCGAATGCCTTCAGTAAGTGAACTGATGAAGAAATTACTCTGTGCCAGAGACTGTGCTCGGTGGTTTACATGCACCATTTCATTGCATCCTCACAGCAACTCTTTAAGGAAGGTACTATCACTATCCCCATGTTTTAGAGGAGGAAATTGCAGCTGAGAGGTTAAATCACTTGTTCAAGGTCATGCAGGTATTAGGTGGCAGAGCCGAGTTTCTGGAGACTCCCAAGCTTGTGCTCATAATTACCAAGGCGCTAGAGTCTCTGCCCATTGGCATTCCCTCCAGGGCTGGCCCTGCTTTCCTTAACGCCAGCGTTGCCACCAAGGCTGGCCAAGGCAGCACAGCAGTCACGGCCTTGTGGTCCTTGTTGGAGAGGGTACTGCCCAGCAGACTGACATCTGGGGGCCAGCTTGGGGACTGGGAATCAGAAGGCTTGGGCTCATGAGGCTGTCCCACACTGTACAGCTATTGTTCTGTCACCCAGAGAGTAAGAACCAATGAGGACACAGTGAAGTACCTATAATTGAACTTGCACCTTTATATATGTTCTCAATTCATCATAAACCCAAGTTTCTATCCCAACCACTCATTTGATGCAGGAATTCACTCTACTCTTTCCCCCTGCTTTGGGGGATGGGGGATGATTTGTTATCCTTCCTGTAATTTCTGCCCATTGCTCCTTCTTCTGTGGGAACAGGTCTAATTTGTTGTTCACATGACAAGGTCACAGAGGACTGAAGATAATAGCTGGTACCTTCTGGCTTGATGCCTTCTGGTTCTGTCTGGGTCCCAGAAAATACAAATTACTCAGAATAATTTAACAGAAGTGTTTTAGCATCCACTCTGGGGCCACCTGTTTATCATAGAAAATGGCAGAGAAAATGGCAGCCTGGCTGACTGACAGGATGAGGATGGGGAGGAAAAGCAGGCATTCCCACTAGGTGCTGATGACTCCTGCAGGGAAAAAAGCTAAGCGTACCAACCTTCAGAGCAGATTCAGTTCTGTCACACGACCTGCAGAACCATTAGCTGACAACAGTCTGAGAGGTGGCAAGGGGAGGGCAAGGCTGGGGAGAGTGGGGATAACGAGGGTCTGGGCCAGAGGCAAGCTCCTCTTTACAAAGAGCGCTGTTAGGAAAACCCAGACTCGTACTGGACCACCTGGGGCTCCAGATTACAACCCTTCTTCACAGGACGGATCTCAGCAGAAGGGGAAAATATTTGCTGACTATTTTGTAAAAGTTAATTAACTGTTATTAAAACATGCCCTTGAGCTTAATGATGTTCTTTATTTTACCATTTACATATCGCAAGCCTTCAAGAGATGGTAACTCCTTGAGCTGACTCTTCAATTTGATTTCGTTTGTACAGCTTTAAGAACTTCTCTCTTCAAATATGCGTGCAGATTCACAGTGAGCCATAAATGTCATGGGCGGTTTTACTGGCAAAGTGCACAGGAGCACTGAACTTGGGGTGAGATGACCTGGGATCAAAGGCTGGACCCACTATGACTATCTAGATGACCCTGTATAAATCATTTAATTCCTCTGACCCTCAGCTTCCTCATCTACAAAATGGGATAAGAATGCCCATCCACCCTCCTTTATAAGGATATTGTGAAGATCAAGTGAGATAAGGGATATTGAAACAAAATGTTAGCTATTTCTTAGATCTGGAAGTAGAGCCTTGGACTGGATATTTGTGGCTTGGGGCTACCCAGTATCCATTCTTTCAGCTTTTGCCAGTGTCAGGTGTTTAGAGTGTCACCCTTCCCCAACTCTTGGTCAATGTCATTTAGGTGGATTCTAAGTCAGCATACTGCATTCCCCAAGGCCATAATGTTTGGTTCAAGGATGGGAATTTGACCCAATCAGAATCAGTGAGAAGTGAAATTACTTTTTCTGGGATATCTGGGAAAGAAGCTCACACTCTACCAGGATTTGAAGCCGAGGCGATAGACAGCCTGAGGCTGTGGCAGCCATCTTGTGGCCCCTGAAGGATGACGCCATCTGAGAGTGAAGAGGAGAGACATCAAGTCCTAATGACATCTTTGGAGCCCTCTGATCAAGTCTTTTCAGTGATAGGTGCTTAAATAAAAAGTTTCCTTTTGCTCTAAGCCAGTGTGAGGCAGGATTTCTATTATTTGCAACTGAACGGGTCTGATAACACAATCTGAAAGAAAGACGGGATGACCAAGAATCAGTATCAGTTTCTGGCTAGGTTTTCCAAAGGGAAGCTCTGTCCTATGTGCTCTCCTTTCTACCGGAGAGCCACCGGATAAATATGGCACCAGCACAGGGTTTAAGCTAAGGGCAGTCTATCTTCCTCACAAGTGGAACTGCTCAGGGGAAGATTAATAGTAGCCTCTCCTATTCAAATTGCCTGGGCCTCAAGTTCTTAAAAAATTCCTTTCTTGGGATGGAATGGTCTTCTAGATCTGTGGGTTTCAAGACTGGACTAAAGACTCTTGAGTATCTGAAAAGGTCCCCAACGGATATCCTATGGCCTTTATTCCTGTCATATTGTATATAACTTATCAACCCAGCTAACTTGTCCTGCTTCTGTGCCTCTCTCTGATCAAGCTTTTCACCCCACCTAAGACACCCTCCCTTCCTATGTCTTGGTACCAATTCCTCCTGGTGATTCAAGGGGTAGCTCCTGTTGGTGGCCAGCACACCCCACCATGTTCCCTCTCTTCCTTGCTGGCCAAGCTCCATCTGTGTTCTGGTGTCCATGACTCCTCCTGTTTGGTCTAAGCTCACCATGTAACTCCACCCCCTCTAGTCAGTGACTGTTGAAGCAGAGACATTTGACCCAAATCTGTCCAATGAGACATGCTGGGAAGTCTACCAGTTGAGTTTATGAGACAAGGAAGGGTTAGACATTTAGTACCCTGGAATTTAGGTGTGTGAAGCCATGGTGCCTGGAGCTGCTGCAATGAGTTTCATGATGTGCTAAGACTGGCAGAATGAAAATTCTGGTGGCTTCATTGGGCAATCATGGGACCACACAATTTCCAGATTTCTTGATATATGAGTTAGTAATTTCCTATGTTATGAAGTCATTTTGAGTTGGGTTTCTGTTACTTGCAGCCAACAGGCCCCTAATTGATATAGGCCAGTGCAAGCTCCTTTCCTCCATGGAGATTCCCTTGATCACGCCAGTACATAGAGATATCCTCCCTAACACTGTCTCCCCGCATTCAGTAGATTTTCTGTCTGTACCAGGAAAGCTTTCTCATACAGCGGTCATTCTTATTTGTCTAGGAGTGGGTTTCTGAAACACAGTGTGGAGATATTGAGGCTGCAATTTGGGCTCAGGAGAAAAGAGTGCTGTGTCTGATGGATAGCGGCTGCCATGAACCCGTGAGAAGGCATATCTGGTTTCACAGGTCCAAACAAACTCCTGGTTTGCCCCCAAAACTGTTCTTCCGTGTTCTTCCAAATCTCAGTAAGCAACATCTCCATTTTACCAGTTACTCAGGACAAAAACCTCGGCGTCATCCTTGACTTGCATCTTTCTTTCACACTCGCATTCAATCTGCAAGGAAACCCTGTTGGCTATACCTTCAAAACATGTCCAGAAGCTACCATTCTACCAACTCCCCAAATCGCCAGCACCCTGGTCCCGGCCACTAGCACCTCTCTCCTGGATAACTTCAACAGTCCCCTAACAGCTCTCCTGCTTCCACCCCTCGTCCCCAGACTGTTCTCTACAGTGAGATCAGTGCTTTCCAAAGGCTTCCAATGCCCTCAGAATAAATGCCCCCAAGTCCTGACCACAGCAAACGTGGCTCTACGTGGCCTAGCCTCCTGCTCCCTCTCCTGAACTTACCTTTTCTCACCCCACCCCACTGCACTCCAGCCATATAGGCCTCTGTGCTGCTCCCGAAATACAGCAAATATGCTCCCACCTCTGGCCTCTGCAGTTACTACTCCTTCCTCTGCCTGGAGCACTCCCCTCGTTCCCACATTGAAGTTTCCTTCAAAT
The DNA here is from genome assembly GCA_029593785.1 of Cabassous unicinctus. Lineage (NCBI taxonomy): Eukaryota > Metazoa > Chordata > Mammalia > Cingulata > Chlamyphoridae > Cabassous > Cabassous unicinctus. Next base: position 9,244 of record JAQZBX010065207.1, on the reverse strand, counting down.
GCCCAAATGTTACCTTAGAGAGACCGTTCCTGACCACCTCATAATATAGCAGCCCTCTTACTCTCCTTTATGCCCCTGACATATTATTTTTCCATCTGTTTGGTGCCTGGCTTCCCCTCCCTGAGAGCTGGAGCTCTATCTTATGCATTGCTGCATGCCCCAGGCCAGGATAGCGCCAAGCCCAGAAAAGGCCCTGAGTAAAAACTCACTTGGGGAAAAGACCCTCCCCGTGTCTCCCATTGCTCTCAGCACAGGGCTCTGTCCTCGGTAGGGGCTCACCTAGTCTATTAGATGGGATGCTTAAAATAGGATAACATCAGCACTTTTATTTCATTTCTGGCAGAAGTGAAAGTTTCTTTGATATATATGGACTGAAAAGCAACATAGAAAGATACAAATGACAGTTCAAGGTGGTGAAAGTTTTTTGAAGTTAATTTCTCTAAATGCTGTTATGACAGCTAGTACAATTAAAAGGCATAAATATGTTCTAACTGTTAAAAACTGTTCCAAAGAACTGTGCATGTTTTTCTTAGTGATGTTTAAAGCAAAGGAGTTTGTGTTTCATATAAGTGAGACTGGGTAGACAAAATGTCCCTGAGAATTCTTTGTACCTGAAAGAGACCTATAGACAGATTTCAAACCTTATGAACCACTTTCTGAGCACTGTAATCTTCAGTGTGTGTGTGTGTGTGTGTGTGTGTGTGTGTGTGAGAAAATGCACATTCAATATAATTGCTTTGCCTCTACATTATAGTTATTTTGCAATTCCAAATATCATTAATATGGGGATTATTAATCAAGAGGTGATATGGGTTAGACAACTTTCTGCCTTAGAAAGCACTGAGTCCAACCCTTTATCTTGGACAGACTGCTTGCAAATATTCATTCATTCAGCCAGTATTTATCAAGCATCAACCACATTCCTGCCCACGGAGGCCCTATTTCCTTAGGGAGACAAATGGGTGCTTATTTTTACAGGACTTTGGGGAAGAAGAGGCGAGTTAGGGTTTGGAGGAGGATTGTAGAATCCATTCTAATCCAACTATTTATTGAGCATCTATTATGTACAAGGTCCTCTACTAGGCCCTGCAGTAAAGTCAGAGACACGAGGCTGTCTACAAGAAATTTATAATCCAGTACACGAGATAAGATCTGGAAAAAACTAACCTTAATAAAAGGCAGTAAAATGTCAGATATGCCACAAGAGAAAAGAAAAACCACCAATATTCTTAAGGGGCTCACAGGAGGAGGAAGCACAGCTAACTGGAGACATCAGGTGCGGCTTCAGGAAAACCATGAGGCTTTGCGGCCCAGGAGAGGTGGGTGTGACAGGCAGAGATGTGGAAGATGTGGGTGGGGGTTATTCCAGGTCAAGGAAAGCGTGCACCCCAGGGAGACAGCAGAGTGCAGGGCGCAGTCTGGAGCAGCAGGTGGTCCTGTTCTGCTGGAAGGCCAGCCCCAGCTCTGGTGCTCTGCAGAAGGGCCGCACGGACTTCTGGGTGGTGGCAGTGGCTGAGGGGGCTGAGCTGAGCAAAGATTGCCCCAGCAGGCATGTGGACAATGGAGTAGAGTAAGGAGAGGAGAGGAATAATGGCCAATTAAAGAGGCTGTTGCACTGGGGGAGGGCCATCTAGGAGGCTTACTTTGGCAGAGCAGGCATTTTATTTTTTTTTTACAGATTTATTTGTTTATTTACCCTGCCCGCTGTTTTGCACTCGCTATCTGCTCTCTATGTCCATTCTCTGTGTGTTCTTCTGTGTCTGCTTGTCTTCTCTTTAGGCGTCACCGGGAACCGATCCTGGGACCCTCTGGAGTGGAGAGAGGCACCCAATCTCTTGCACCACCTCAGCTCCCTGGTCTGCTGCATCTTTTATTGTCTCTCCTCTGTGTCTCTTTTTGTTGCATCATGTTGCTGTGCCAGCTCTCCGCGTGGGCCAGCACTCCGCATGGGCCAGCTCACTGCAAGGACCAGCTTGCCTTCACCAGGAGGCCCCAGGAATTGAACCCTGGACTTCCTATATGGTAGACAGGAGCCCAATCGCTTGAGCCACATCTGCTTCCCGGCATTTTATTATTAATACCCTGTATTGATGTTATATATTCTTTTACATGCACAAACTATTATATAATAAAAAGGCCTATTTGATTAATTCATGTTGTCAACACAAAAAATTAATCATTTGCTCTTTAAAAAATCTTTTTGACGAGGGTGATGTCCAGAGGAGAGAGATGAGAGGCCTGCACTAGGGGAAGGGGTTACAGGAAAGGAACAGAGAGTGTTGGGGCTTGGGGCACATGATAGAGAAGGAGCAAGCCTAGAGAATTCAAGGTCCAGAGCAGGGCACTGGAGGGATAGTGGGACCCTGAGCTTTTCCTTAAGAAAAATCTTGGGCAGAGGAAAAGCACCTTTCATTTTTGGAAACACTGGCTCCTGCTGGGAAGTTTCCTTGAGCTGCCTTTAGCTCTGAGACACTGAACTTGCTCCTGCAGCATCCAGAAGCACCCTCCAGCCATGAGCAATGGCAGGGCCCAGTGGTGCCTGCAGCAGGAGCCTTGTTTCTGCGTAAAGGGCTCTGCTGTCCCAGACGGTGACCCGGGTGCATTACTGTGTGCGCAGACCCTCTAGAGAGGACGTGTTCTCACTGACATCCTTTGTGATACGGCTGGCAAGGGCTTTTCATACCATGACCTTTGAAGAAAGCTTAACAACTGTTTCAGGAGGACCTGAGACTGCTAAGACCCAAGCAGCTGGATAGAAGGGGTGTTTGGGCATCTCTGAGTAGCACACTGTGGAAGTCAGACATGTCTACCATCAATCAGACATGTTTATAACTAGGGCAGTGACTGGCAAGTAGAAGTATCTACTATTTGCTAAATGAGTGAATGAACCCAATGAGTAAGCAGATTGACCGCTAAGTCTCAGTTTCCTCCCTGGATGCTTCTGATACACACAAAACACCCAGCTAACACCTGGTCATCACAAGTACCTCGTGCATGGTAGCTGCATATGAGTGTTTCTCAAAAGTGAGCAGGTTGGACTGGACCTTGAGAAGTCAGAGCAGAAAGCAGCTGACCACTCATCTTGCCAGCCCCACCATTTTGCAGATGGGAAACGCAATACAAAGAGGGGAAGTGATTTACCCTGGTCATCTTCAAGGAACCTCCCAACTCCAGCCTCTGAACTTGGTACTGTGAGTGTCTCAACTCCTATGTTTTTTGTTCTTAGCGGGTCATGTTTTGACAGAAAAAGTACACCGTATCAGTTCCCCAATCTTACTGATTCCTTAGAGGCCAGCTCAAATGCCTCCTCCTACAGGAAACTTCCCGTGGGCCTCCAGCACTCAAAACTTACTCTGTTTATTCAAGCGTCCCAGCCCGCCGCCTGGGCCTTTGTATTAGAGGGGCTGGTGCACATTACTACAAAAATTTTACCTTCTTAGTTACACCCATCAGTTCCTTCTGGGTCAGTAATACCATGGACTTCTTTCATACTACCAGAACACCTAGGGCAATGCTTGCTACGTTCCTGAGTTAATGAATGAGCCAGGGAGCAAGGCTTTCTGGCTAGCCCTAGGGCACTACACCCTTTAGCTACCCAGGGCCATGAACTCTTCTACAAAAGACCTGAGCATCACTCCAGCCAAGCTGACTCAAATGGAACATCAAAGCTGTGATTCTAAGATAAATCCATACAAACTGAATTTAGCAGCTGCACAGAGAAGCAGCACCCACCCTATTTCTACAAATGGATAAATGACCCTGATTATTGGCTCAGAAGCAACAGCCTGCCGGAGGCCACATTTCCCTGGACCAACAGTAGTAGATGAAGCATCTTTGTAAACAAACCAATAGAGTTTCCTCATCTATAAAAATGTTTAAATTGTTCTAGGGCTTCTTCTTGGCTCAGCTGTCCTCTGACTTTAGGGTAGAGCTATCCTAAATGCACTATTTAATTCAATGGAAAATAAGTTAGTAAAACATTTTTAAAAAATTAGTGCCAGAGAAAACTAGTGTTGAGGGGCCATCAGTGCAGCCTACCCCCTGGTTGTCCCCAATCTGGCTTATTCTCAAGCCTTCCAGGCATGAGAGGGGGATTCGGCTGGGGAGCAGGACATGGGCAGAGGCGGCTCTCCAGGTGACCTGACGCTGCCTTCTTCCTGTAGAAAGAGAAGAAGCAGTGGCAGCTCAGCCTTGAGAGTTCCATCATCCTTCTGACAGCTCGGCTATCTGCAGGGCCTGGTTATGGGGCCAGCTCACCCACCCACCCACCACCCTCCTTGGTTCTGGCCTTCTGCAGGGAACAGGGTGGTCAGGAAAGGCCTCTGTGGCTGGAACCTGAATGACCAAAGGTAGCCAGAAAGGCCCGGGGAGGACTAGTCTGACAGGCGTCAAAGGACCCTGGAGAATCACAGACCAAGAAGACAGTGGAAGCCCCCAGGCCTGAAGCTGGCCGGCCCCACCAAGGCTTGTTCTCCACAGGGAACAAGCTGTGACAGATTCAATTTCTTAGTCTTGTTAAGCAGAGTCAGAAATGCAACTCCTAATCAGAGATTCTCATCAGCTTGAGGTAACCAGGGTTACTGCCCTGGCTGGATGTAATTTCAGCCAACAACGAGGATGCTCAGCATTCTCGTGAGCCTGCAAGGCCTGATGATGGAGAGGATCCCGGCTAGATGTTTTTGAAATGCTGAAGGTTGGGCCCTCCTGGACCTAGTCTAAGACACGGTTTAGACACGAAGGAACTGAGGCCCAGGCATGCTGTGCCTTAACTAAAGTAAAGTTAATTAGTGTATTAGGGAATTAGTGGAGACGGTCTTCTCGATAGTGTTTCTCAGGCCTCCTTCTCCTTTCTGCACGTGCATTTGGGTGGCATGGAAGCTCCCCAAGCACGAGGGCCCTTCCCGTTCTCTCCAGCACAGCTCAGAGACAGCAGCTCTGCCCTCACTGTGTACTGGCTATGTGCCCACAGGGAGCACACAAACTATGTGCAAGAAGGGGCGAGAATACCACCTTAGGCAACTCTGCCTCGGTCTCCTCAGCTGTAAGATGGGGATATTTGGATAAAAGGAGAATGAGTGAAATTATTGTATGATTATTGAAAATAAGGAAATAAATGTGAAAATAAAATGAGTTATTATAGGTCAAATGCTTAGAACTGTGCCTGGCACTTGTTAAATACTCAATAAATACTAACTTTTCTTCATCTTCCTCCTCCTCCTCTTATTACTACCACCTCTGTGGTCACTACTATTACCTTTAGCATTATGAGGAGTAAATAAGACAAGCCAGGTGAAGGGCCAGCAGGTAGGAAGAGCTCGGGATGCGTCTGGCATTAGTGTTTCTGCTGGGCCCAGAGGCTGTCCTGGGCCGGCAGGGATGTGGGCCGCGTGACCTCCACCACTCTCCTAACCCTGTTTCCAGGTGCAGTTCAGGAAGCTCCCACGCCTGGGGCTCTTCACCTTCCAGGCATGGCTTCTGCTGAGGCTCAGCCGGGGGCCTCTGCCCGTAGACAGCCTGACCTCTGTTCGTGCTCAGCTCCCACTTGCATGTAGTAGGCGGAGCCCTGTGGGTGATATCTCTCACACACACACACACACACACACACACACACACACACTCACTCACTCAGTCAATATGCCTTCTCAGCTGCCTTGGCAAGAAGGGATCGGGGCTGCAGGGCAAGGGGAGCAGCAAGGTCCAGTTTAGCGTTTCTCAAACTTTCATCACTCAAGGACCATCCTTGTTATTTTTCACCATAGCGTGTACCACCATATTTGTTCAATTTAATTCTACATACTGGAAAAAATAAACATTATTTAAAAAGGGAAATTCTAAATCACTGTCTTTAATGGAAAACCAGTGGCATATTCCTTTCATAGGAGATAACCATAAAAGCAAATACAATGGAAACCAAACTGTATAATAAAAGCATATAATAAAATTCTAGCAAAGGCTCATTAAAAAGGAAGATGAGCAAGGGTATTAAAAACATCCTCCTTGACTTGCTCAGAAGGCCTGGAAGAGCTCTGAACAGGAACGCACTTCCTGATGCCACCTAGCGATGCCGTGGTGAGCCATGCACAGTCACTCCTGCACCATCAGTGCTGCAGCCCAGGCTACGGAAGGGCTTGGGAAAGGCCACTTCACTCCAGCCTTGGATGCTCATTCATGCTGCTATTCCCTGGATGATGGGAATTACAATACTGGCTCCAGGCACTACTACTCACCCAAAGTGCTTTCACCCGGCTGGGAAAGGTTCCACAAGCACAGAGTCAGAGTACTGCAAGGTCTCTATAGAAGTTTCCAACAGCGCCCTCCTTGAGCTTAGCAGCTCAAATGCTAGATTCTCAAGGTCTGCCCCTGCTCCACAAAGCAGTGAGCAGATGCTGGGCCGCCAGGTACACAGAGGCCCAGGGGATCCGGAGCCCTAGAGAGAGCTGGATGAGGCTGAGGCTGCCTTCTGGAAGGAACACTATGGCCCTGGAGGCCCTTCTTTAGCTTCTACCTCCCTTCTCCCTTTGCACAGGGTTGGGCTTCCTGAGCTGAGACAAATCAAACCATCGTCCACAGAAAGAGTCCTATTACAAATTTCTAAGCACACTTCCTAAACCTGGGCTCTAACATAACTTTGCATCGAGAGAACACCTCAAACTGCTTCATAGCTCACAACCTTCTCCCTCATCACGCTCAGCTCCCCGCCATGAGCCTGGAGAAGGAGGGGAATCACACAATCTAAGAACAACCACATACAATACAACCCCAATTAAACCAAAATCAAGCCATGGAGCTCCTCTCAGGATCCTGTGTGGGCATTCCATGGGGGAACTGGCAAAGGGTGGACAAACAGGAAAAAGTAGATCCTGATATGAGATTCAGAGACAAGTTCAAGACAACAGAAAAAATGCCATCAAACTGACATGCACACATGTGTACAGATATGGGACCCACTACCCAATAACAGCTGTAAACAGGGCTGGATTGACAGGACAAAAAACAAGTCATTCGAGGGAAGTGAATGAAAAACGATACCATCCTGGGGAGTGAAGTCACAGGTGTTCACACTGGTCTCCACACTGGTCTCCCCCGGCAGATACCTGCAGGCGAGGTACCAGAGGGGCTGCCCCGCTGATGGTTTGTTAAACTGAATTTGGATGTGGAGGGCAGCAGACAGAATGGTGAACACAAGAGAAAGCAGGGCCGGGCTGCCTCTCTCCACTCCCTAACCCTGTACAGACAAAGCTGAAATCAATGAGAGGACACCTCCTTGGAGGTGGCTGAGGTGGCTTCCAGATGTGCTTGAGGAAGAGTTCCCATGTCTTTTTTTTTTTTTTTTGATACTGAATTGCACACTCTCGCATTTAATATTTGTAGGATGGAAATTACATCAGGGGCTGTGCCCCACCCTGAATCCAGGGTGTGTAATGTGAAGATTCCTGCTGCTTCTTCACTTTCTAGATCACCCATCCATCCATCTTCTGCAACCTCAGAGGACAATTTCCTGTTGTTCTTCTGATTCAGAAGCTTGACCTATGAGCATCTTTCTGGAGATAGGACTCCTTTATTGAATGGCTCAAGGACAATGACTGAAGCCCTCCGAAGGCACTGCTCCAGCCTCTGCCAAGTCATCTACCCTAAAGGATGCTGTATGCTAGCTATTACCATCTTTTAATGAATAAATGGCAATTCTATTTATCTACCTGGGGAAAGACCTGTGGCTGAAGGCCCCACCGATAATTACCAATAATATTTACAAGGAGCCAGCACCTGGATTATTCACAGTGGTTGCCACATTTGCCAACCTGCTCTAAATACAGAAATTCTTATTTCCCAGAATAATAAACATTCAGCAATTATCTCTAGAACTCGTCACTGAAACGATTCTTCATTAAAACCTAAAGAATGTGATGTCTCAGCACCTTTGGGTACAGGCTCCAAAAGGGAACAGGTTTGCTTATCTGGTGGTGCCTTGCCTGTGGGCTCAACAGCTGGGGGCACGACCTGTCTAGTGAGTCCCTGGTCCTCTGTCCCTGGAGGGTTTTCCCCAGCTGCAGGAGGCCTAGGCTGGGGAGGAGGAAAAGTGACCTGGCTGCTTTTTAGTAAAGCAGCTAATTACCAAAGGGAGTTCTATTAAAACACAGCCCCCTTTTCTTTATTGAGACAACCTACTCAGTGCTTCTGAGTGAGAGCAAGGCAATTTCCCACGGTTTCCTTGAATTACTCCCCCACCAAAACTGGCAGTGCATTTTACAGAGCTGGCCTTCACCTTGGCACGTGCTGGCCAATGGACTGAGTATTCCTAACTACAGCTCAAAGCAGGGAAGGTCTCAGACAGCATGCTTGAGTTGGGCCAGTGCAAAAATTCAAAGGAACCCAAGATTTGAGTCTGGGATACCATGGTAAAGTATATTTTCTATTGTCTCTGTCTCTGATGGCCAAAAGAGAAAGTTCTTCCAAGAGATCCACAGAGATGTTTGCAGGGCATGTAAAGTGATACACAATTATGTTTGTTGATATGGGAAAATGTTCAGAGTGTAAAGAGGGGTAATAAAATCATGTATTCTATTTGATACTAAGTTTTGTTTAAAAACACATACGTGCTACATTGAAAGAAATCTGGAAATACATACACCAAGATGTTAGGTGGGATTTCCTCTAGGTTGTGGGAATACAGATTCTATTTGTTTACTTCCATTTTAAAGTCTATATTTTCTAATTGATCTATACTAAACAAGCACTAATTGTATAACAAAAATGCTATTAAATATAAATGGGGGGGGCAAGCTATGGCAATGTGTCTGAGCCTATTGCTGTCTGTCTTATAACCCCTAGTGCGAATGGACTAGGAGTAGAAGGGAAAGTGGGGGGAAACAATTGCTCTCCTGAGCCTGTTTTCCAAAAGAAGTGCCTTTTCCATGGATCTTTATAGATAGGTTGATATTATTAAGACTAACCAAAAAAAGCCAATAGGATGCGAAAGCAAGACTCTGTGACCGGTATAAAAGGTGGTCAGTTGGGAAGCGGGTGTGGCTCAGTGGATAGAGCCCCCGTTTACCATATGGGAGGCCCGGGTGCTCGTCCCGAGGCCTCCTTGTGAGGGTACGCCGGCCTGAGCGGTGCGGTGGGCTGATGCAGCAACCTCACGGCAGGAAGCGGGTGTGGCGCAATGGATGGAGCACCCGTTTACCATATGAGAGGCCCCGGGTTCGCTTCCCGGCGCCTCCTTGTGAGGACAGGCCGGCTCACG
>JAQZBX010065206.1:0-16356 GCA_029593785.1 Cabassous unicinctus | reverse complement strand
GTTTCTCTTCAATGATGGAGAAACAAACAAAAAAAAATCACCTCTTATAATAATCAAATTAATATTACTCCAATTCCCATCTCAGAGCAGTCTTTCAATTCCAAAGGAATACTTTTCAAAAGTAGGAATCACAAATAAGGATTCCATTGTTCTAAACCCTTTGCCTGTATCCACTTCCTTATTACTCACATTTTAACAGTGATATTATTAAGGCCTAGAAAAGTTAAGAAATTTGCTCAGAGTTTCACAAATAGTATGTGGAGGTGGCAAATTAGCTCATGAGTTTTGAAATTCTGATAGTAACTATGTTCTTTCCACTATGACAAATTGCCTACCAGTAATAACCCTAAAGATAGCCACCTATGCCTCTGCCATAGTATTGTGTTAATTATAAAATAAAAATACATGCAACTGAGTTCCCACAATTCCTTTAAAGATGAGGTATGCAAGCATATTTTAAGTAAAGAAAATCAGTTATAAAGTAACTTATGTGGAATATGGATATATTAGTTTTAATACATTCATAAACACATCTATAAAGATTTGAAATATGTATAACAGTAATCATAATTATTTATGAATAGCTGATTATAATTTAGGCTATGGTTAAAAAGAAGATGTAGAGTATAAATGCAACATTTTAAAGATATATGTATATATATATACATATATAAAGACTTGAAGCATATACACCAAGCATTAAAAACAATAATGGTTGTTTTTATTACAGGTGGTTTAGATCCTCAATTTAAAAAATTTGTTCTTCCCATAATGGCATTGGGCCTCACTTACTCTTCTCCTTGACTCTGGCCAGGTCCCTGGTGGCTCTCCTTCCACATCAACTAGTGCACAGTGTTCTTCTATCCCTTCCGGGCTCTTCCAGAACATCATACAGCACCGTTCCTCAGAGTATCCCTTTTTTCTTGCTCACAGTTGTCAACTTGCATCAGTCCCATCAAGCCACACAACTGAGATGGGCATACCTGAAGTAGCAGCACCAATGTTTTCCAGTCCTTCATTCTCCTGACAGTGTCCTAATGGTTTATCCACACAAGAGCTCCCTGAGACAGGTGCTAGGTAGGGTGATTAAACACCCAGGTTTGCATTTAGCACTGAAATTCCCACATCCAAGAAATCCCCTCAGTCATTGGCAAACATGGCCAGCTGGTCACCCTAATATTAACCCCATTTTGTGAATAAGGAAACTGGAATTTAGAGAGATTGAGGAACATACTTGACGTCACAAAACTGGCAAGTGGAGGAGGCAAGATTCATATCAGGTAATCAGGTACTGTTTATTTCATAATAGAACAAAATACCACAACTGGAAAGAAGAGTCAGAGTTGACGATTTTGGAGAAAGTGAATTTGGGGTCAAGAATTCTCAAATTTTTGTTTCGTCACTTTTCAGATATAATGACTGTCTTTGTACATTAACTTTCTCAATATCACACATACTGGAAGAACAAAGTCAGGATTCAAGCCCAGGCTGTTTAACTTCTCCATCTGTGTGTACTTCCCCAGAATTTCAGAAAGCGTGTTTTATGAAATAGACAAAAGTGGAGGTATGGTTGCCTGACCAATAGCAATCCCCCTGGTAGTGAGACTGGGCTACTAGCAGGCCCACAGGTAACTTATCCAGGGATCAAAACATCTAACAATATGTATATTCAGATTCTCTCCCCTGAGATGTTGGGGTTTGAATAGAAGGATACAGAGCCTGAAAAGCACAAGACCCATGCCATCTTAATAGCAGTTCCTCAGCAAGAAGGCCCAGATCCCTCTTATTGTTGTCCCTGGAAAGACTCTTTCCCTTATTGAGGGCTGGTTTCTAGCTCTTCTTTTCTCTATATACATAATCCTTTCTCTCCTTATAAATTATCATTTCAGTTAAATTTGTAGGGGCTGGTATCTATTGCTCATAATTAAAAGAACCTTTACTAATACAAATAGTAAAGGCAAAGGCTTTGGTATGGAGACTAAGGAAACAGAAGGGAATGATGCCTAACAATTAGTGTTTCACTATATAAACTTAGAGTCAGATATCAAACAGTGAAGGGCTTCAAGCTGATGCTTGTTGGTCATATGCCAGAGATGCTTGAAAGAGGGATCCAGAACTTGAATGATATTGATCTAAAGGGAATTTCAATTCAAAAGTTTTTATGTTCTAGTTTGCTAAACTGCTCAAAGGAGATACCACGACATGCATTGGCTTTTACAATGGGAATTTATTAGCTTACACATTTACAGTTCTGAGGTCATGAAAATGTCCAAATCAAGGCATTATCAAGATGATATATTCTTCCTGAAGATCTGTTGCTGGTGAATCCGGACTTCTCTGTCATATAGCAAAGCACATGTCAGTGGCTGCTGGTTTCTCACTTCTCTTCTGGGATTTGTTGCTTTCAGCTTCTTGCTTCCATGGATTTCTCTCTTCATCTGAATTTCATTCTTTTATAAAACACTCCATTTAGAGGATTAAGACCCACCCTGAATGAGGTGGGTCATATCTTAAGTTCCTACTCACTAAAAGATCCTTTTTACAATGGGTCCACACCCAAATAAATGGATTATCTTTAAGAACATACTTTTCTGGGGTACATACAGCTTCAAACCACCACATTGTATAAGTATAAATAGAAGGTTTTAGTCAAGATTAGTGTTATTGTAAGCAAAATAGATACCCAAAGTAATTCAAATTAAAAGGGAACCAGTGGCATTTACCATTGGGGCAATAAAAGAATACCCAGATCACTTGCGGATTCAAATTTTGAAGCTCTTGCAGAAGCCATAGTGTCAACTCTCATCTTTTCTTTCTGAATATATTCTCAGCTTTTCTCTACTAGTCATTTTGTTTGTTTGTTTCACTCTCAACTCTCTTCTTTTCTGATTCATCTTGGGGGCGATATGTCTGGGCCAGCCCAGAGTCTTCATGATGCTTCAGCTTAAAGTGTCCATCATATGATACTCCCCTCTGTGAATCCTATTGTAGTAAACTCTTGAAAGATCTTTCACTCTTTGTTCTATACTCCATTATTCATACAAAAGCCAGAGTATTGATGGCATCCTCATCTACAGGCTACGTTACCCTTCCCAAGATTACAGTCTCCCCAAAAACATAATTTTATGTTTACTCTAAACATAAAATTACGATTTTATGTTTAGAAAAGAATCCAAAACAGTGCTATAGCAAAAATGTTGCATGGTTACTTCTTTTTCATAATTTAGATCATGTATCAAATGTCATATCCTCAGAAAAGCTTGCCCTGACTACTAAATCTAAAATAGCACCATCCCATATGCTTTTCTGTCATATCAACCTGTTCACATCAACTTATAACCACCAAAACTTGTCTCTTCTTTCTTTCTTCACATTTATTATGTCTACCTCTACTTGAATTTAAAGTCTAGAGACTAAGCATCTTGTCTATTTTATCACCAATGTATCCTAAGAACCTAAAATGGTGCTTACATAATGACACAAATATTTGCTGAATGAATTAATGAATGGGGTTCCCAACAGAAGGACTGTGATTGGTTCCACCCACCTCAGGACCCCTGGTCAGATGTCTATCCAATCCAGTCATCTGTGCCCTTATAGGTGGTGAATCATGTGGGCTGCTCTTTACACATCAGTAGCTTTGGGAATGGCAGGTCATGATTGTCTAACACAATGGTGTATTCGTTTTCTATAGGTGCTGTAACAAATTACTGCAAATGTGGTGGTCTGAAACCAAAAAAAATTATTCTCTCATAGTTTTGAATGCTAGAAGCCTGAAAGCAAGGTGTCAGCAGGGTCATGCCCCCTCTGAGCCTGTAGAGGAGATTCCTTTCTTGCCTTTCCAGTTTGTGATGGTTGCTGGCAATCCCTGACATTCCTTGACTTGCAGCTGTGTCACTTCAGTCTCTGCCTCCATCATCACAAGGTATTGTCCCTCTGTGTGGCTCTATGTCTCTGTGAATTTACATGGCCTCATTATAAGGAGGGCACAAGTCATTGGATTTAGGACTGAGCCTAATCCTCTTAACTAATTACATCTGCAAAGACCCTATTTCTAAATAAGGTCACCTTCACAGGTACTAGGAATGAGGATTTGAACATAGTTTTTGGAGGGACCAATTCAACCCACTACAAATAGGAAGAAGGATGATTATAAGAATTACAGTATGTGGTCTGTGTTGGAGAGATTAATAAAACATTTAGTATTCTAAGGTATTAATTGAAGATAAAAGGAGAGATCAACTGACACCTAAGCAAAAATACATGGATTTTATATGCAAGGTCTATAAAGGGTCAATATACAATTTGAACTGATAACAGCATATTTCCTAGTCTTCTGTATATTTCTGGAGGTCAGTGAATAGCCCTTTTGAGGACACATAAATTGGGTGGCCTGGAGACTCATTTCCTACTCATTTTTAGTAGCTTAGTGGAGAATTGGCTCAGCAGGTCTGAGTTAATCCAAGCAAAAAAAAAAAAAAGGCAGTTAAGGGGCATTGAAGTTGAGCTTGCACAATTCTAGTATAAAGTGTTATGAAGAAAGGAGACCTCTATATGGGAACACAGGTCATGGTGTGTGTAATCAGTGTCTCTGGGATAATGAGAACTGGGATTCATATGCCTTATGCAACTTGTCTGCTTGCAAGCTTTTCCCCTTGTAGCCCTATTTTATGTTTGTATCTTGACTCCAATAGGGTGGCATTTTGTGTCACACTTAGATAAGAGCATTGGACTTTAGTATCAATTTATAGAATTTATTACCAATAGTTAATTATGTAATGGCAATTATTAATGATAAATTACTTTTTGTACAATGCAAAAGGATGTTTTTTCAACTCACTGGAGCATTTTCTACTTGGACAAACAAGAGGCAATATAGTACCATTGTTAAGCCTGTGAGCCCTGCTGGTTCAAACTCCATCTCCACCACTTATGAGATGAGTCACCCAGAAGAAACTACTCAACTTCTCTAAGCCCCTGTTTTCTCATTTGTAAAATAATGATGATAATAGTATGTAGCTCAAATGCTTGTTGTATCAAATAAATATAAATTATTTCAAACAGTGCCTGCAACAGAATAACCACTTAAACAATTACTAGGTGTAAGTATTTAAGAAATACAGCAATTCATTCATTTAAGAGATAATTGTTGAGCAACTGCTGTGTCAGACAAGTGACATTCTGAGGATACATAAATGATTAAGATATAGACCTAGACCCTGCCTACATGGAACTTACAGTCTGGTGAAATGGGAAAGAGTATCTTCAAACTATAAATGTTACTGCATTCTTCCCCATCAAATCACGAACTTTGCAAAGCACTTTATGGTTTAACTTACTTAATGTTCATAGCAAGTCTATGAAGAAGGGGATATGTTATACCCATTTTGCTAATGCAGAAAGTAGCGTTTACAAAGGTTTATTATCTTGTACAGGGTCACATAGCAGAACATGTTAAAGCTAGGATTCAAACAAGGCTGAATAACCCATAGCATCTGCACTGGAATTTTTAATAGGCTATATCAGTTTTGTAAGATTTAAAACAAAGATAACATAACAAAAACAGACACAAACCTTGCAGTAGCTACCAGCCTTATACTTGCTATAACCAACAAAATGAAATAAAAGTAAATACTAGAATTCCAAAGCAGTTGACAATTTGTTCCTCAACCTTCTATTTATTTACTTTGGGGGGATCAAGATGAAAGAATGGATAAGAAAAACTAGATTGACATTATATCTTCTGTCTAAAGCTTTGAGAAATGTGAAGCAATATTGTTTCCCATCCCAAGCCTACATGTGCATGAGCGATTCAGCACTCAGGAGTACAATTGTTTCTGAAAACAATAAAGTTAAATAAAAATTAATAGGCAAAAGTAAGGATATGAAAGAGAAGGGAAATTGAGACTATACCAGGAGGGATGTTTCCTAGAAAATTGATGGTAATATTATACAGCCATGTTTCCTTCAGAGATATAGTTATATATATATAACTATATAACTCTATAACTCTATATATCTCACTAAAGAACTTAAGATTCCTGAGCAAAGTCATACAGTAATAGAGGACACAAAAGTCTCACTATAAAACATTAATCATTGAATGACATTACTTAACCACTCAACATATACAAAGATACAGTTAAGACATTCTTCTTTTTAAGGCTAATCTTTGATCTTTGGTGTTAAGAGTGGCAGACACATACTATATTTCTCTATTTATAATTCATTATTTATTTTAAATAATTTCTTTTCTCCATTCCATGCACTCCAGATAGTGTTGCTGTGTCAGTCAGAGTTAAATCAATAGACAGACTCACACATTAATTTGAATAGGAAAAGTTAAACATAAAGAATAATTAACTGTAATAGGAGTTGGAGTAACAAGTAATTAGCTAATAAGAAATGAAGAGAACTCTAGGGAAGCAGATGTGGCTCAAGCGATTGGGCTCATGTCTACCATATGGGACGTCCCGGGTTCCATTCCCAGGGCCTCCTGTGTAGAGCTGGTGGCCCACGCAGGAGAGCTGGCAGCCTGTATGGATAGCTGACGCAACAAGATAACGCAACAAAAAAGAGACACAGAGGAAAAAGACAATAAGAAACACAACAAACCAGGGAGCTGAGGTGGATCAAGTGACTGAGTGCTTCTCTCCCATGTTGGAAAGTCCCAGGATCAGTTCCTGGTGCCTCCTAAAGAGAGAAGAGAAGAAGAGAAGACAAGCAGACAGAAGAACGCACAGCAACTGGACACAGAGAGCAGACAGTGAGCACAAGTGGCGGGGGAGAGGAGATAAATAAAAACTAAAATAAATCTCTTTTTTAAAAAAAGAGAACGCTAAAGAATTAGAAATTAAATATATAAGGAACAACCATTACCCATAGGGCTGCCCAAAGACAGCCCTTCCTATCCTGGGCTGAAATCCAGACCTCATAACAATGGTCACAACTGTGGCTCACTGGTCAGCAGAGAATTCACTGTGGTGCCAGACTGAAAGCTCAAGCTACAAAGCTGCTTCTTCCATGAAGTTGGAACATTTGAATTATTAGGAATTCTTTATGGAACACTACATTGGAAATTCTTATTTTGTTCAGATTTTTTTTTTTTTGATTGAGAATGTATAGTACATTAGTCTAACTAGTTGAGCAAAACCTTTTAAGAAGCTCTGTATATCTTTGATGCATTCATGAAATTTTACTCAATGGACCCTCCAAGTAATGGGTCAAAAACATAAACAACTAATTTAATCTAAAAAAATAAGATGTTGCTAAACTGCCTTCTAGGGTATTGAAGAAGGAAGGCAGTCATAGGCAGTATCTTGCCCAAAGCATCCCCTCTTGGGAAGTGTCATAGCAGAATGCTGGAGGAAGTTATCAGCCACTGGATGCTCTTGACTACTGTGCACTGCAGGAACCAGGTGCTGAAGAAGTTGCACTGCAGGGGCTGAGCACTGGAAAAGCTGCACACTGCAGAAGCATGCTGAGATAGCACACCAGAACAAGGGAAGAAGGCTTCCTCATCTTGCAATGTCTCTCCATTGCTTTCTGCTGGCAAAGCTTAACATGGTGCCACCTGACAAATGCAAAAGTGTTAAAGTGTCCAGCTCCATTTTTAAAGAGCAAGCTATGAAGGGTAATGAACTTGGATAAATTGATAATTGGCACAGTTGTCAACATGTTTTCTTGTACATCCCTCTCTGACCTATGTGGGGGAAAACCTGGCAATCTGGAGAACCATGGACTGCACTGATGTGCAGACATTGTAGGAGAGGTAATCCTTTTTCTCTCTGGGGTGTTAAAACTGGAGGATATGAATCTAGTGGCCAAAGGCCATGTTATTTATAACATAGAAAGGGTCTGCCTACAAAACCACATGAAAATCACAAACAGATCCTGTGAAGGAGACAGAGAAAATGCCCTAATAATACTATACAATCCTCTGGATCCAGCCTGACCTGAAGCAAATGGACTCACAAACTTCTTATACAGTCCTATTTTTCCATTGTTTGAGTTGAATTTCTGATTTTCAGCCAAAAGTAGTCTAAACACCACAGACAATTGTTTTTCTATAGCTTGGTGGTAGTATCCTTGGTCCACTCCCCCGCATGCTATGATTGAAGAATGTGTTCTTCAGAATCAGGTGAGCTTCTTTTAAACCCTGTTACCTCCTTTATTTAGCTGGTCTTCAATTTCACTATCTCTAAAAGTGGATTCCACTCATTCATGGTGTTGGAGAAAAAGTGATGTTCAAATAATCTTACTTGATTCTCTTAGTTCCAGTTCTGCATCATTACATTGCAAAATATCTACTTAATACAACTGTGATATTAAATCTATCCTGCTCCTATATTATTGGATCAAAAATACATGTGTAGGAGATTCACTTACTACAAAGATGGTCTACAGAAGATCCTCCTGTGTTCACTACACTATTTCTTTTTCATGCAGTTCCTTTAATCTGGTCAGACATACTCTTAAAACAACATTGATAGCTCTGACATAAATTTTTCTCCTTTCCTAGGGTCTAGAAAAATTGGAATGGGTTTTGCCCACTTGATTTTCTTGCTTTTTACAATACCCTCTTCAGCTACAGAAATTAGAAAATAGAAGACATGATAATAAGGCTTATGTTTGTGTATACCCTTTATTCTGAGGGGTTTATTGACTGTCCACAGGTCAAACAATCCTGGAGAAACCTTTTGACCTTTAGACCCTTTTCTGTCCACAGAAGAATGCATGGTTTCCCTTCATGGTACAGCAAATATTTTCTTTTTCTCCCAACCCATCAGTCCCAGCCATTGCATGTTTTAATGTTATTGCCACATGGTTTTAAAAAAATGGCCAAGTCCTCTCTCTGCATAAAACAAGACAGTTCTTGTAATTTAAGCCAATTCTTTTTTTCCCAATTTATTTATTGAAATTGGACTTTAAGAGAGTTTAAAATTTAACCAAACCATTTCTTATTATAAATTCTAATTATAAACTCTATAAAGTTAATTTTTTCTCACCCTCAAGAAGTCCTTTAAATGGTGTGATTTTTAAGTGTTTTGAATTACTTCCCTTTACAATTTCCTTACTGTGTTTAAGACTGAAATGCTTTGACAACTACCTGAAAGTGTTTGCATTTGCAAATATGTAGTACCAAGAAGTCTCTGACTTTAAAGATAAGCAAAAGTACTTACTGGATCCTTGGGTAGTGATAAGAAAAGAAAAACAAAAAAATCTCAAGTGACTCAGATGTTTTTCCATTTAGCTGCTAGGAGTGGCTCAAATGACTCTTAGGAACTATACAAGGTAGAACAGGTACATAGTCAGATAGTTGTTAAAGAAGAACAATAAAAAACTATTTGAAATGATAAAATGAATAAAAATTCAAGATAATTAAGACCTATATAAAAAGCAAAATAAATTCCCCCATCTTAAATCTAGATATGCATCCCTGAAGTTATTCTCTGAATCCTATTTTACAGTACTGAGTTTACAATCACCATATAAATGTGGTCTTTCTCTTTGTTCTTTTTATGTTTCTCCTCATTTTTTATTGAACTAAATGTTTGTCTCATTCACTATTTGCCAACAAAAGGTCTTATCTACTGCATATTATGGCATTAATAATTTTGTAAAGAAAGTTGGTAGAGCTGAATTTTCAGTTGCCCTTATGTTCTTATCATCACTGGATTTCTTTGATCTAATTTTACTTTCTAAGACATGGTGACTAAACTTATACAATAAATTTCCTTTTTTTGACAAGGCAATCAAGTCAAGTCTTTTTTCTCCTAGCAAATCTTACCTGCAAAAGCAGCAGGTATCACTTTTTTGAGATGTCAATGAATCATGAACCTGATAACATTAAATAATAATTTTTAAAATATTTAATGGGTAAATTTAGTATATTGAGTGATATCAAATTTTACTCAGATTCCTAGAAGAGAACTTTTATCAGTGATAAAATACAAAGTTGTCTATAAAAAGTACTCCTATACAAAGCACCCAACAGTCCCACTATATGCCCCATCTTCCATTATTTCCCAGCCCAGTCTTCTTCTACATCATTAAATCAATTCCTTGATAAGTTATTTTTGAAAGGAAATACCACTATTAGAGGCAATTCATGCATATATAAAACATGTTTCATGTTCTTCTATATGCAAAGCAATATGGCAGACATGAAATATATAAATATCAGTCAGACACATACTTTGTCTTCAAGGACCTTGTTGTCCAGCAAGAACTAATAAAAATGCATAATTAACTATAATATAAAGAAGTAATTCATAAATGCCATATATAAAATAAAAATTGAGTTTACTAACAGGGAAAAGTCATGGAATTCCAATTGGAAATAATATGGACAACATGTAGTTATGTGGATATTTAAAGGTAAGTCATTCCAGGAAGAGAAAGTGTATTAGTCAGCCAACAGGGTGCTGATGTAAAATACCAGAAATCTGTTGTCTTTTATAAAGATACTTATTTGGAATAGAAGCTTACAGTTACCAAGCCATAAAGCATAAGTTACTTCCCTCACCAAAGTCTGTTGCCACGTATTGGAGCAAGATGGCTGCCAACGTCTGCAAGCATTCAGGCTTCCACTTCCTCTGAAGGCTCCATGGTCCCAGCTTCTTCCAATATCAGCTGTAGGCTGGAATAAGTCTTTTCTCTCTCCCAGGGCTTGTTTCTCTCTGGGCTCAGCTGCTCTTCTCTTTCCACAAGGCCAGCTGTAGATTATCAGGCCAACGTCTCTCTTCCCGGGACCTCTGCCATATCTGCTTCTCTGTATGTTTACTTTCCAGGCTCCAGCTCAAAAACTCCAACCTTTGTTCTCTGCCATGTCTTTTCTCTGTGAGTCGCTACCCACCAAGGGGGCAGGGATGCAACATCCTACTGACGTGGCCCAATCAAAGCCTTAATCATTATTTAATCAAGTAAAAGTGAAACCTCTGAATCCAATATACTATAATATGCCTAGAGGAACAGACCAGTTTACAAATATAATCCAACATCTACTTTTTGGAATTCATAAACAATATCAAACTGCCACAGAGAGTCACAGAATTTAAATCATATGGGTAAGCAATGCTCATATGCTTCCAGAAAATTATTAGATCAAGTCTTAGAGGATCTGGGCTTCTAGGTTCTTGGATTATGTTGTGTAAAAGAATTTAAGGACATGCCATAGGGTAGGCAAGGGAATAAATAGTTTATTAAAAAACTAGAGTACACAATCTGAGACATGTTTATGTGCTACAGGGTAAGTCCTTTTTAAATCTTTACTCCTCTCCCTTCATAATGTTGGGGTATGTCCCTATCTGTTTGCTGTTCTGATTGGTTGCCTTACAATCCCCACCTGTTAGCTCTGAGGGGCCCAATGATGAGGCCTCATTGGGGTTATCTGGGGATTCTCTTTGACCCTGGAAAGAGTGCCAAATAGGACCTCATAGCCAGGGTCTCATGGGGCTTTTCCAGCTTTGTACTTTAGCAAAACTTGATCTCATGGCCATGTTTTCTGCCAGGTCTGCTGGGTTGTCCCTGATTTCCCTGTACTAACCTGCCTCAACTCTCCCCTCAGGGAGTTTACACTTGTATTCTTAATGGGGAGCTGAAGAGCAATGGTCATTCTTCTGTAGCTGCTTCCTGCTGGCTAGGTGGAGTAGGCTCTGCTGGACAGAGTGTAAAACCCTCTGGCTATTTTATTGAGGTGGACAGAAGACAGGTCTGGCACTGTGGTTGGAACTGATTGAATCCCCCATGACCAATATCTTGTACTGGAAGGCATTGATGCTGGAAGAAATAACTTAGTTAGAATTTAGGATACATTGTCCTACTAAAAGGACAAAGAAAATTGTGGTAGGCAGGCCCAAAATGGGGCCAGCCATGACTTACTAGACCATGGGAGTGAGAAAGGCCAGGTGCCTTCAGAGGCTGCATCCTTCCAAATTTGATGGGGAAAAGCATTCTTCCTTGAGTTCTTTAATGCTATTTGTATTAGTTAGCCAAAGGGGTGCTGATGCAAAATACAAGAAATCTGTTGGTTTTTATAAAGGGTATTTATTTGCAGTAGAAGCTTACAGTTACCAGGCAATAAAGCATAAGGTAATTCCCTCACCAAAGTCTATGGCCACGTGTTGGAGCAAGATGTCTGCCAATGTCTACCAGGGTTCAGGCTTCCTGAGTTCCTCTCTTCCTGGGGTTTGCCTGTCTCTGGGCTCAGGCTTGCTTCTCTCTACAAGGCCAGCTCTAGACTATCAGATGAATGGCTCATCTCTTTTCCTGGTGCCTTCTCTCCTTCCTCAGGACCAAGCTCCTCTGTGTGCTTTCTTCCCTGGGCTCCAGCATTAAAACTCCACATCAGAACTCCTTTGCCATGTCTTTTATCTCTGAGTGTCCCCCCACACACACACCAAGGGGTGGGGGCTCAATGATCTACTGACATGGCCCAATCACAGCCTTCATAATTATTTAATCAAGTAAAAATAAAACCTCCGAATCCAATACACTCTCATACATCCAGAGGAAAAGACCAGTTTACAAACATAATCTAAAATTTCTGTTTGGAATTCATCAATAACACTATTGGTTAACTCTAGGGAGAGATTGTGGTAGACAAGCTGGGTTTGGTATAAATTGCCAACTCCAGTTCCCACAGTGGTAGTTATGTTTAGAACAGCTAGAAGAGGAATGAAGAGAGGCTCTGACCTAGACCTAAATTCACAAAGACAACATAGGCAATGAGACAAGCATATGGCAAGCACAATAAAGTCAGTACTTAAGAAAGTCATTTCTTTATCTTATAGACACATTCATTAATTACATAGAAAATGAATTAAGTATATAAAGACTTTTAATATCTTTAATATCCTTCTGCATATGATCTAGAATAAAAGAGATATTGTCATATTCATCATACATATAGGTACAGTCTTAATACTAATCAATGCACAAGTTCCTTTTTGAGCTGCAATTAATAATCTAAGCTCCAGGTTTGCAATACCATACATGTTGTCTCTCCATGGAAGCAGGCCATAATACCAATTGTGTTTGTTTAAGTTCTATTCACTTTACTCTGGCAATTATTGCTCCACTTGATATGTCCTTCACACAGACAGTATGGTGCAGCACTATTGATCCTAGAAAGAAGCTAGGAAGGTAGGCTCCAGTGTTTCACTGACCTGGTGCATAACACCCTTTGGCACTATGAAACAGAGCCAATCTGGTGGCAATGTCCATTGCAGATCTAGCCATATTGATCCATTTCTGAATGCTGCCAAAGACCAAAACTGCAATGTACTCTCCATCCACTTCAGGAGCATAACCAGAGATATGGTAGATACCTTTATTGTTTTAGGGGTCAGTGACAAACCTAGCCAAAAACTCAAATGGAGAGGCACCGTGCAGGGTGCTGAAGGCCTGGTTTGAGTGCACAATAGAGTTTGACAAAACTGAAATGAGCTCTTAATTTTCTATACACTTTCTAAATACTTCTGTGGCAGTTTAATATTATTAATGAATTCCAAAAAGAAATATTGATGATATTTGTAAACTGGTCTGTTCCTCTGGGCATGGTACCCTTTGATTTAAATTTACTTGATTAAATCAAGCTTAGGGCTTTGATTCAACCAAGTCATTAGGGTGTGGAGGATTGAGTCCCTGCCCCTTTGGTGAGCTATAAAAACAGATGCTCAGTCAAGCACACAGAAGTAGATACACAAGAAGATACACAGAGGAAGAGAGACAGCTCCATAGACATGGCAGAGGCCTGGGAATAGAGATGAGCCATTTGCCTGATAGCTTATAGCTGACATTGTGAAGAGAACAGAGCAGCTGAGCCTGGAAAGAAATGATCCCTCCAGTCTACAGCTGAGATTGAAAGGAGCTAGGGCCATGGAGCCTTAAGAGGAAAGAGGAAGGCTGAACCCTTGCAGACATCTCTCACCATCTTGCTTCAACACATGGCAATAGACTTTGGGTGAGGAAGTACCTCTTATGGTACCTTGATATGGACTCTTTAGGGCCTTGTAACTGTAAGCTTTTACCCCAAATAAATACCCTTTACAAATGCCAACAGATTTCTTATACTTTGCATAAGCATCCCCTTGGCTGACTAATACAACTTCCAATGCAGTTTATAACATCAAATGAGCTTAAATGTTCTAGTACTTTACATTTTACTTTTACACCTTTACCATGATTACATTAATTAACAGGTATTTTACTTTGGCAGTACAGGAAAAACTACTTTCTCCACTATTTTATGAAAACCTAAGATTAACAATGGAATCAAAGGTATCTTCCCTTACCATCACTTTAATATACAGATTGAGGTGGCCTCTGACAGTTTTCTTGCTATGAAGCTACTTTTTATTATAATATCAACTAGTTTAGGTTTCTAATTAATGGCTTCCTTGAATTAGCTATTTAAGTACTTCAGTTTAGAAGATGCTTCTGCAAACTCCTTATAATTAACCATAACCACATAGACTAGTTACTTTACATTTAAATAAGCTTTAAATCACAGTTAGCAACCAATGAAATTTACTTTTACCCATTTAAGAGACTTCTCTTACTTTTATCATTTCATTCTGTGAAAACTAGTCATTTCACTTCAGGACAGGTCTATATTTCATTAAACTCGAACTTACAATTTTCATCATCTAAAAGATTTAATACATATAATGCTGATTCATTTAATTAGTATTCTATAAACCTAGGGAGATAATATCCAAGCTAAATAAAATTGAAACCGTTATTTTTTATGCAAGGAATGTTCTTTTTTCCTTCCTTCATAGGTGGCTAAAGCCTTTTTTTTTTTTAAATAAAATTCTAAAACTGTGGATAAACTTAAAAGCATACTGACTGCCAGGTACTAGAATAATTATAATTCTTTAATTTGTTTTAATCATAATTTAGAAAAGATCTTTCCATTGTTTTCAATGACTTTTTCTTTACCTACTGAAATTTGGTAATTCAATTATTAGCCACCTTTATTTTAAGGCTGTTAAAAGGTTTAAATTAGAGAATTACAAGACAAACTATGATTCCTAATTCCCCAGCCTAGAAGATAGAGTTTTAATTTGTCACATCTGGCCTTTCCCTCATATTTCTTGCAAAGAGAAGGCCCTGGGGGCTGGGTAGGTCAAAGAGCTTAGGAAAACCTTTTTCCCTTTCCCAATAGTTTCTATATTCAGATTTCTATATGACCTTTCCATCCTGCTTAGCCTAGTTTGGGATCCAGGAATATTCATTCACATACATAAGCACGTATTTAATTTTTAATAATTTGAATAGAGCACTTCTAAGAATTTTCATTTGTTAATTTGATATTACAATCCTGATGTATGAAAATATACACTGAGCAAATACACAGACACAAACAGAGAGTTAGACACAAAAACACACAACTCATTAATGTTATGATTTTCATTGTCTCACAAAATAAACTAACTGTAAAATAAAATTATATTCAAAAGATCTCTTTGAAGGCTGTTTCTGATTAATCTTCACTGTGACCATGCAGTTTTGCACGCAAATTTTGTTGTTGAGTTATTGGCTTATATCCAAATTGTTCCCAATGCTTTAAAATACAGCCTACAACATTTTCCTTTACTTCGGAGTTTTGCTTATTTTCCATTTTGACTTTGGCAGACCTTGGGTGAGCAACACTAATCCCAGTATATACTCACTGAGGTCATTGAAGTCTCAAGGAAAAAAATATTTTTTTTCCTCATGGCCTGGTGCTTTTAGAATTCTTGGCAGTCTAGGTGGGAGGTACCTTCACTCCCTAGTCCTTGGAGATTACAGGACTCTGGCAGCCGCTGAACTGGAAGAGTGGATATCCAACGTGGAGGACCAAGGACTCCACCACACAGCTATTTCCTCAAAGGTGATGGGGTCCCTCTGGGCCCTTGCCCAGAGTAGGTAAATTGGAGTCCGCAAATGGAGTCATGAGAGAAAGCAGGGTTATTAACACCATTGCAAGGACAGGAGACAGGGGTGTGGTAGATTGATTTTATTTATGAATTACCAAAAAGAGATATTGATTATGTTTGTAAACTGGTCTGTTCCTCTGTGCATGATACCCCTTTGATTGTATTAAATTCAGAGGTTTCACTTTTACTTTATTAAATCAAGAGTAGGACTTTGATTTAACCACATCATTAGGGAGTGCAGGGTTGAGATCATGCCCCCCTTGGTGGACTAATAAAACAGACTCTCACACAGAGTAGACACACAGAAAAAGACATGGCAGAGGAGAGAATTTGATGCTGGAGCCCTGGAAAGAGAGATAAGCCTGATAGTTTACAGCTGACCTTGTGAAAAGAAGAAAGCAGCTGAACCAGGAAAGAGACAATCTCAGGG
>JAQZBX010065205.1:0-16352 GCA_029593785.1 Cabassous unicinctus | reverse complement strand
TGGAAAAGGGCATGTATGTGGGGACATATAGGAACTACATATTATTTACATGGTTTTTTCTGTAAACCTTCAACTGCATTAATAAAAAACAATTTTTAAAAGGCAAAAAAAATATTTTTTTTTCAAAAATAAAAAAATAAAAATGGAAAAATGCTACAACTCAATTCAGGCAGGACCACCAATAACCTAGAAACTTGTGAAATGTCCAAATCAAGGAGTGAAGGTTTGCCTCAAATGATGGACATCTGAGGTGCTTGCTGAAGGTAAAGGGAGCTTGGAATAGGTAATGGAAGAAGTTACTGATAAATATGAACTATGGCCATGTGAAAGTAACAGAAAGGAAGACTGTAATTGTTATGATTATTTCCTTGTTTTGTTATGAGTATTTTAGTATATGTATATAAATCAAGTATCTTCGTTTTTCTCTTCCCTATCTTATCTCCTTATCATATAACATAATTTGTATTTGTTTCATGTTATAATATATAAGTTATAAGATATCAATTTTAACAGTGAATATTACCCAAGGAACTGCACCCTATCCTAGAGAGATTTAGCTCATTTCCAGTTTTACACAAGTTAGCTGAGTATTGTTACATGAAAAAATGTCTGTTGTTATTTTTTAGACAATAATTATGGTTTAAAGTGATGTGTATAGCTGTCAAGTTGACAAGTTGTAGACTGTGAATGCCAGGTTTATGTGTCAATTTTGCCACAGTGATGCCATTGTTTGGTCAAGCAAGCAGTGACCTAGTTGTTACTGTGAGTATACTTCATGGTCTTAAGTGACCTGTATGTTGATTGCATGTATGACTGATTACATTTAATCACCTGAGGAGATTATCTTCTCATCCAATGGGATGAGAGATGACTCATCCAATAAGGTGAAGGCCTTGAATGGAGAAATGATGATAAATAGATAGATAGATAGATAGATAGATAGATAGATAGATAGATAGATAGATAGATATCATATGTATGCAAATATATGATGTTGTATTATAAATATTATAAATTTATATATATATGATGAAAGTAATGAGTGTAAATGATCACTCTTTATCTTTTCTCAAAATAGGTTTCTGAATATACAGGATGAATGAACACAATCTAACAATTCTGAATGAATTGCTTCTGATGGGAACCATAGATCTCCCTAAGCTCCAGATTCCATTATTTGGACATTTCCTTATTGTTTACATAGTCATAGTGGTGGGTAACCTGGGCTTGATCATTCTTACCATGATAGACTCCAGGAAGCAAACACCCATGTATTTTTTCTCAGACATCTGGCTTCCACTGATTTTGTTTGTTCAAAAGCTATGGGACCCAAAATGCTATTCCATTTTCTTGCAGATCAGCCTGGTGTCTCCTTTCATTGGTGTGCTACCCAAATCACTTTCTTCTGTCTAACTAGTGAAATTTTATTTTTGCCAGGGTCTTTAATTTGCCACAGGGCTGCTGATGCATAGTACCAGAAATGGTTGGCTTTACTAAAGTGGATTTACTTGGAGTAAAAGCTTATAGTTCTGATCCCATGAAATGTATATTAAAAGCAACATCAGAGATGCTTTCTTACCAAAATCTACTACTGGTGATTATGGCATCCTGCTAAGTTGTGAGGCAAGATGGTGGGCAATCTCTTCCTAGGATCCTGCCTTCCCCTCAAGGTTCACCATCTACTGGAGTTCAGCTGTGAAAGGTCAGACAAATGGCAGGGCTTGACTCCTCAGCCTTGAGCTGCTCCATGGGCCTCTTTCCGTGCCTCTGTGTTCCATGAGTTCCAGAATCTAGAATCTCTCTCAGCCTGTCAGGGCCACTCTGTTTTCCTGCAGACCTCTCTCTCACATGGCAGGATCAATATGGCAGCTTCCTTTCTCTTTGTGTCTCTCTTTCTGTGTGTCCCTTTATAGAAGACTGAACAAGAGGGCAATGTGTCATACCTAATTGTAGTCCAATCAAAAGCAATATAATCAAGTGATCTAAAATAAATCTAATGAAATTAAAGGGTAGCACACCAACAGGAACAGGTTAATTTAAGAATATAATCTTTTGAAATTCAAAAAAGAACTTCAAACTCTCAGTCAGCAATGGAGTATGACCACTATGTGACCTAAAAATATCGTATTTCTGCAGGATTTTTGTGTCTTTACTGATCATCATAAAAATTTTCATATTTTCATTTTGTGGTTATAATGTGATCAGGCATTTCTACAGATAGTCTGCCCTTGACAACTTGGTTCTTCTCAAAACACACATGAAGTTAAATTGATAATATTAATCTTCTCAGCTTTTAATTTAGTGCCATCTCTTCTGATAACCCTCGTGTTATACTTGTTGATCTTTACATATATCCTTATGATGAAGTCTGCAGAGGGCAGGCATAAAGCCTTTCCACATGTGGATCTCACCTGACAGTTGTGGTGGTACTCAATAGAACTCTATTCTTTATGTAAGTGCAGCCCAAAGCCAGTCAATGCTTTGATAATGATAAAATGGCCTTATATTTTATACATTGGTGATACTCAAGTTGAATCCCCTGATATTCAGTTTGAGGAACAAAAAGGTGAAAAAGGCCCTAAAGAGAACCTGGAAAATGTGTGCAAACATTTTCTTCAAAATTCACTGCAGGATACAGCAATAATAAGTTACGTTGTAGGCATTGCATATGCTATCTGATATTTCTTTAGCCTTGTACTCTTGCGTACAACAGGAAACACACTAATTCCCTCCAGAATAAGATGCGAGTCAATGGATAATATTCATTCTTAAACTTGACATTCTTCAATACTAGACATGAAACTAATAAAGCTTATGCCATATGATAAGGTTAGTGAAGAAAACAAAGATATTCATTTTCTGTACATATACAAACATGCTTGCAACAAAACAGGAAATAAATATTCACAAACATTAAAGTTCTCCTTTCTGTAACTAGTCACGTGATCAAAGTTCATATTTATCACTACCTTTTTCCACTACGCATCCGATGTTCACTTTACCCTCAGAAAGCACCCATGGTACTTTGCCTGGAAGAGTGACACAAACTTTCATTCCTGAAGATTCTGGGCCATTGTTAGTCCTACTTGGATTGGGTTTTTGCAATTTTCCATTGACTTTAATCACAGGGCATGGTAGTACTAATAGTCACCCTAGGGGATCTCCTCTATTCCAGGTGAACTCTTCTTTACCTCTATTTTGTGGGTACAGTCTTATTTCCCATTGATAGGATAAATCACCACAGTCACTACAGTAATTCCCTTCATTACCTGTTGATTCAGAGACACAAGGAGCCCAAAGTGACTAGGTGGCATTCTTAACTTCCAGTTCAGTGGAATCATTGTGTTCCCTGCTTGAAGCACTCCTCCTTTTGGAACCAAGACCTGTAGACCAGCCAAGGTTAAGGATGCAGGGACAGGAATCAAAAATGTTTCTTGTGGATCACTAGAGATAATAATGAGTGGTGCCACTATCATTTCCAACAGTTGATTCCTGAATCCATGAATCCTGGTGTATTAGTCAGCCAAAAGGGTGCTGATGCAAAGTATCAGAAATCTGTTGGGTTTTATAAATGGTATTTATTAGGGATAGAAGCTTACAGTTACAAGGCCTTAAAGCATCGAACTCAAAGTTACTTCCTCACTAAACTGTTGCCATATGTTGGATCAATATGGCTGCCAGTCTCTATGAGTGTTCAGCCTCCCTCTTCTGGTCCCAGCTTCTTCTGGTCTCAACTATAGGCTGCTACAAGGCTCCTCTCTCTCCCTGGGTCTTGTTTCTTCCCAGGCTCAGCTGCTTTGTTCACTCCACAAGGTCAGCTGTAGACTATCAGGATCTCTCTCTTCCCAGGGCCTGTCTATGGAGCCATCTCTATTTCCTCATGTATCTGTTTCTCTGTGTATTTACTTCCCAGGGCTCCAACATCAGAACTCAACACTCTCCTCTGCTCTTTATTTTTCTCAGTGAGTCCCCACCCACCAAGGAGGCAGGTACTCAACGTCCTACTGATGTAGCTGAATCAAAGCCTTAATCATAATTTTATCAAGTAAAAGTGAAATGTCTGAATCTAACACAATCTAATTTGCCTGGAGGAACAGACCAGTTTACAAATATAAACCAATATCTATTTTTGGAATTCAGAAATGATACCAAACTGCTACAGTTCACAATCTGAATTCCAGACATTACAATATTAAAACAAAAACAAAAACAAACTTAAATCAGTAACAACGCTAAGTACAAAATCATATCGCAATCGGTTGAAAGAAATACAGTTTGTCTTGGGGCAAAGTCCCCTCTGGCTATAGACCTCTGAAAGTTACAAAACAATTTATCTGCTTCCAATATACAAAAGGACAGACAAAGGATAAAAATTTTCATTACCATAAGGAGAAATTGGGAGGGAAACATGAATCATGTGTCCCCCACAGTTCCGTAAACATGCAGGGCATACTTCATTAGATTTCAAAGTCTGAGAGTCATATTCAAGATGGTTTCTTCTCCCTGGGGCCTCATGGGGACCCACCCTTTCCACAGGATTGTCCAATGGCCATTTTCTTGGTTCTACACTGTGATGGTTAGGCTAATGTGTCCACTAAGCCAGGAAATTGTGCCCAGTTGTTTGGTCAAACAAGCACTGGGATAATTGTAATACAAGGACATTTATGGACTTTGGTCATCAGGGAGATTACTGCATAGATGGCTGATTACATGTAGGATCTACTAGGTAGATTGCAATCAGCAATGAGTGGTGTTTTATCCAATCTGTTGAATATCTTAAAGGGGAAGAGATTTCAGCATTCAGAGATAATTTCCCAGCTCATCTTTTGGCAGCCAACATCTCCTAGAAACTCATCAAGGTCCTTCATTGGACTTTAATCAGAGCCCCTGGTTTGCAGCCTGCCTGCAGAAGCTGGATTTATGCATCCTCATGGTCACATGAAAGAATTTTATAAAGATTCATACTATTTACAGATAGCTCCTGTTGATTGTGTTTCCCTAGAGAACCCTGACTAATAACCATCCTCATCAAGCATGTGGGTGGCAACCAAGCTCCAGACATCCCCCTCCAAATACCTTGGGGTGATGGCCATAGCTTCCCTGCCTCCTGGGATAAAATCTTAATGCCCCTAGTATAGTGAAGGGAAGAAAACATTCTCCATAACCTTTGGTATATAGGTCCAACCATCTCTGAGCAACCACTTGGTGACCTGGCCTTCTTTAATCCAGGAGGACAGGCCCACTGCTCTCAGACCTATGGGATATAGACCTTATCCTCCCTAATCCTTGGGGAATGTGCTCCACCCTCTCTGCACCCTGGGGTGGCAAAACTCTCCCTAACAGTCATCAGGAATATCCACCCTTTTCAAGTGTTGGAGCAAACTCACTCTCTCTGTACACATGGGTAGGGTTCCTCCCTTGGTCTGAGGAGATGTCTTAATTCCATATCTCAGCTTCTGTGGTTTTCCTCTTAAAACCATTTCCTTTGCATATCTCCCATCGATGGACTTTTAGTCCAGGATGACAGTGGTTTTGTTCATACAGCTCTCTCAAAAAACTTGTTGGTTTAGCATGCAAAAAGCAGGGGTCCAAGCCATCAGACAGTAAGACTTTCCACAAGTCTTTCCTGGATAACTGCATTTCCAATCCTGATATACAAGCTCCATGTTTAGTGAATTCCTTAAATGGAGCACTATTGTTGGAGGCTTGATTTCCAGATGCTTGGAAGTTCGAGAATCAGTTTCTGGTTTTTTTATACCCAACCATTCAGTTCTCAGCTTATCTCTCTCATCTTATCATTTTATCATTTTACTATAAGCTGCAAGAAGAAGACAAGCCACATTCTCTGAATTTCCTTTGGAAACCTCTTCAGCTAAATGTCCAGGCTTGCCATTTTCAACTTCTGCCTTCAACATAACATCAGATATTAATCCTGCTAAGTTCTCTGCAACCTTAAAACATGGATTGCCTTTCTTCCAGTTTCAATAATAGTTTCATCATTTACTTTTAAGGCCCCATAAAAAGTCTCTTTAGCATCCATATTCCTACCAACAGTTTTTTCAAAGCAATCTAGGTCTTTTCCATCAACTATCTCAAAATTTCTCCAAAAAATACTCCTTACCCATTTATAAAACCATTCCAGCATTTTGGTAATTGCAAAAGAACTACCCTACTCTCTGGTACCAAATTCTGTATTAGTCAGTCAAAGGAGTGCTGATGCAAAGTACCAGAAATCTGTTGGGTTTTATGAATGGTATTTATTTGGGGGTGGAAGCTTACAGTTACAAGGTCCTAAAGAGTCCAACTCAAAGTTGTTGCCACATGTTTCACACAGCCATTAGGACAAACTAGTAGAGGCCTTTCTAACTCCTCAAGCTACAACGCTGAATCCAGCATCTCTCTGTAGTGGGCCTGAATCAATAAATTCAGGCTGATACAACTTTACAATCCTTTCACCATTTTCCCATACCCTTAATATCCATTCCCACATATATTCCCCTGATTTGTGTCTGTATAAACTGGAAAACTCAGGAGCATACTTGCTCATGGGTCACACTTTCCCCATTTTAGGCTTGTTGTGATTTTAGTCTAGTTATAGGTGTCCAAGAGATGAAGGATGGTGAGGGTGGGTGAGGAGAAGTATTAGAAAGGTCTTGCAAGCTACTAATCTCAGGACATTACTTTGTATTTTCATCTGGTGAGACAGGATTAATCTCTTCAAGCAGGGTTGGTTGGCATACTGTTCAGGGAAGGGTGGATGTTGGGAAGTTCAGGCTGGAGTTTGACTGGTATCTGTCTCAGGTCAGGGAGGAGGTCCGGAATCCCTGGGGCCTCTGGAGAATGGGCTGTGCAGGCTTTAGTTTGACTAGTACCCCCTCAGGGCTTGGAGGAGGTACAGACTCCCAGGGGCAGGCTGGAGGATCAGTGATTCAAGCTTGACATTGCCTGGTCTCCACATGGCAGACCATTAAAAATTTATCTGGCAAAGCCTTAGTAGAATTTAGGGTTTCAATATTACCACAGATATTATAATCAACCCATAAGTCTCCATCTAAATCCTCAGGGTTCCACTCTGTTCCAGTGCCCTTACTTTTAACAGCAGACACACTGCAAGGTTGAGGTTTTAATTTCCCTTGTACCTCTGCTACTCATACAGTAAGACTCTGACTCTGGTTTTTAGAGATCTCAAGTCAGCTGCTTCATGAAACAAGATTTTCTTTCTGAGCACACATCAAAACTTTCATATCAATCTTGCAGTGTTTAAGTTGCAAATTTGAAGCCTTTAGCTCATACATTTCTTTTGTAAATGAATCCACCATACTTAGGAACAGCCAGCCAACATCATTATACCTTTTAACTCCACAAAACTCAGAAGGTGTTAAAAAAAAAAACACACAAAAAACTCTTAAGCAGATCCTTGCCTCTTATAGGCATGGATGTAGTCATGACCAGTGGTGATATTTTGAATATCTCTATTGCCAACTGAGGCCATGGACTGTCAGTGGCATCTGGATTATTGTAAGGAGAGTCAGTGCCCTTGAATCTAATCAGAGTAGAGAGGCATTTGCAAAAATCCCAGAACCAATACAGAAATCCCATTTTTAAGATTCTCTTTCTCAAGAACCATTCCTGGTACCAAGCTGTGTTAGTCTGGTTCTCTAGGAAAACAGAACTGACAAGAGATAGTTATAAATAGTATAAGATTTTATAAAAATCTCTCACATGACTATGGGGATGCACAAGTCCAAATTCGGCAAGGCAGGCTTTAAAGCAGTGATTCCAATGAAGGCCCTTGATGAGTACCCAGGATATGCTGTCTCTCTGTAGTAGAGATGTGAATTTTCTTCTTGAATGCTAAAATCTCTTTCCCTTTTAAGGCCTTCAACTAATTGATGAGAGTACAGGCAGTGCTGGCAGCAGTCTCCTTAGTAGATTGTAGATGCGAAAAGCCATCTATGTAATCAGCTCACTGATCATTAAAGTCCATGAAATGCCCTTATATGGCAATTAGCCCGTGCTTGCTTGACCAGGCTACTGGGAACCATTACGTGGCAGAATTCACACATTATCCTAACCATCACAATGCTCTAGTTTATCCTTCATATATTTCCTTATTCTTGAATTAAGAAAGCTATTATTGTTCTTTTGATTACGGTTATCATGATATATCCTTTGGTGTCCCCTTGCTTTTTTAAAATTTCTTTTATTAGCTAAATTGTGGGTTCACAGAACAATCATGCATAAAATACATTGTTCCCATACACCACCCTACCATCCATACCTTGCATTGTAGTGAAACATTTATTACAATTGATGATAGCACTTTTTATATTTGTACTATTCTTTAACAGATGTAGCCATAATTAATTTACATATTTTATGTTCTAGGCACTGTGTGAAGCAATCTGCATGGATCACCTCATTTAAAACACCCAATATAAAGGCCTGTGGAATATATTCTAAATTATAATGCTTTAAATGAGATCAGTTATCAGTTTACAGAAATATCATGTAAATAATAGTGTTTATATCTATACGTTTTATTTTTCCCTCTCTATATAAGTTGCTTTTTTAAAATTCTGACTTTTTTTTCAAGATTTTCTCTTTGCTTTAGATTTAATATTTCCTATATATAGATTTTTAAAATATTTACCCTTTTTGTTGGTTCTTTGAGCTTCCTGGATCTGTGATTTGGTGTCTCTCAATCATTTACAAATATTCTCAGCCATTAATAATTATATTTCCTGTCCCCTTTTCTTTGTGCTTCTGGTTATCCTTATTACAGATCTATTATAACTTTTGTTATTGTCCCACAGTTCTTCAATATTTTATTGCATATTGAAGTTTTGTTTTTTTTTTTGGTCTTTGTTCTGCTGTTTGTGCAGTTTTAATTGACATATGTTCATGCTCACTGATGCTTTTCTTCACCATTTCAAATTATCTGATGATCCCATTAAAGTCATTATTTATTTGTTACAGTTTTTTAAATATCTAGCATTTCCTCTTGATTCTCTTAGAGTATCCAACTTTCTGTTTACATTCCCCACTGTGATTTTCTTATAAAAACATATACAGAATTCAAAATTTAACCACTTTCAAAGATACAATACAAAGGTATTAATTATATTCTCAATATGGTGCTACCATTACTATGATTCATTACCAAACTTTTGTTTCACCTCAACCAGAAATACTGCATTGATTAATCAATAACTCCCCATTTCCCTCACAATTCAGTCCCTAATAACCTGTAATCTATTAGTTTTCTCTATGAATTCACTTATTCCAGGTATTTTACATAAGTGAGATTATATCATATTTATATTTTTGGATCTGGCTTATTTCACTGAAGTTCATTCATACAGTACTGTGGCATGTATCCAAAAGTCATTCCTTTAGCAGCCTTAAAGCAAACATTCTTGTCCTGCTCCTAACCTCAAGGGGAAGGTCTTTATTCTTTCACTACATAGCATAATGATATTCGTGGTCTTTTCATATGTGCCCTATATCCTACAGAGAAAGTTGCCATCTATCTTTATTTTACCAAGTGATTTTATCATAAAATAGCATAGTATTTTGACAAATTCATTTTCTACATCAATTGATATGATAATTTTAATTTCTCATTCATTGATTGATGTGGTGTATTACTTTGAATTTGTTTCTTATATTGAACCAACCTTACATTCCAGGGTTATATCTAAGAGGGACGTGATGTGTAATCCTTTTAAAACACAGTTAGATTCAATTTGCAAGAATTTGTTGATGATTTTTGCAACTATATTCCTAATGGAAATTGGTTTATACTTTACTGTGCCACTTCTCAGTTCCAAGTAAATCTCATGTTAGGGGATCCAGACATGGTCCCTGATTAGTGTTCCACAGAGACAGTTGGGGCTGATGTACAAAGATATCCAAATTTTAATTAAAATACACCAACCCTGGGACCATCACTTGTATGTGCATGGACCACTAATGTGGGGCATACAAACTACCCTGCAGAAGCTAGGGAGGGAAAGGGGCTCAGAACAGCATATGTGTTCGGGTTCCCCTACCTTTCCCAGTTTTTTTTTTTCTTTCCATTTCACATTTCTTCCACCATTGTCTAGCCTTAATTGTCTTCCAAAGTTTGGGGAAAGTTAACCCTGACAAATTCTACCCATTTTCATTTGATCTAAGGAGGTTTTGGGCCAGATGTGTCCTACTCCAGAATCTTACTCATGTCACCTCCTACCCATCAGTATTTGCATCATGTTCATAATTTCCTTAGAGCTCTTAGCATATTATTCAAAGTTATTTAAAATTTTTCATCTGATAATTCCAACATCTCTGACAAACCAGAGTCTGGATGTGATAGTCACCTGATCTTCAGATTGTTTTAACTTTTAGCATGCCTTGTGAGTTATTGTTGAAAGCCACACATGACATATCAGGCAAAGGCAACTGAAGTAAACAGACATTTAGCATTAAATCTGTTTATTTGGTTAGGAGTTAGGCTCTTTTATTGTTTCCTGTAGCTGCAAGTTTCAGTGGCTAAGGAAAACAAAGATTTTTTTTTAAGGAAAACAAAATTTCTTTCAGATTTTAAACAGCTATGTATGCCTTCCTGCTGGTGGAGACACAATGAGATTTTTCCAACATCTTTACAGTGACAAGCTGTTGGGACTTGTGGAGGCAAAATGTAAAAAGTATGGGAGTCCCCTAACCAGGGGCCTACAGAAGTTTTTAATCTCTCAAGTGAGTCCACACTCAATCTTCAACAATTAGTCAGGTCAAGTAAGTAAATTGTAAATAAAGGGAAATTTAATATGTAGCCTTTAAATACTTCTACTTCTTGCTTCTCCTGATAAACTAAATTTCTGAACCTGCTTGTATTATCAATTTTAATGTAGTGATTTTCCCTGTGACTTCAATTTGTGACAGATCTAAGAGGAGTTGATTTTAGATATTTTAGCTTGCCACCAGACAGATGTGGCAATTTCCAAGTTCTACCTATTGGGCTAGAAACCTTCAGTATTGGACTGAGGAATACACTGAACATATCCTGCTGTCAAATTTTGCTTGTCCCAATAAAGATATATAAGTCTTCATTGTATAATTTATCAGAGAGATTACAAATGATGTTCTGAAAATTTTGGGTTTAGATCTCAAATTCTCACTTAAAATTATATTTTAAAAGATGGTTTTGATTACTGGTTTTGATGAGATTGTATTAGTGATTTCAAAAGACAAGCACCACTGGTGGGAAAAGAGACATTTTCCTTGAGAGAAAGTTTATTTTCACACTTAAGGGGTCATGAAATGAGCAGACATTGAAACCAAATTAAGTACAGCAGAGTTGACTTGAAAGAAAATCATTTTCCTTGTTAATAAGGAGTAAATTAGAAAACAATAACAAAAGCAAAGTTGTTCCTCATACACAGTGACTAAAGTAGAGATAGAAACTAGGGCCAATATCCCAGCATCGTAGAAACTGAAAAGTGGGCAACCTTTTAAGATTGTGGAGCATCTATATCTTGTAGCCAGTTGTATGTTTCTCTCTGAGCTGTAATTTTGTTTTTCCTGATCCTTAATTACACTCTCTGTAACTATTATCATGTAGTCTCAGTAAAATTTTGGGAGTTTCAAAAGAGGTATAATCAATATAAGTAATTGAAAAGTAGAAAGAAATTACTTAATAATGGAAAAAATTCTATGTTGTTGAGCCAAAGAGTGCAGAGATGTGTCCAGGGGCCTGGATGGATCTGGATGTGGGAGGGCACGTGGGCAAGTGAGTTAAACAGCAGATACACCTTCCCAGGGATTTCAGAGGAGAATTAATTTCATAATGAGTTCAGAGGAATTTCTATGAAAAATGTGAAAATACATGAAGCCATCAAACCCTGAAGAGAACAATTCTAATTATAAGAAAAGAAAATCAACTTGTATATGACTAAGAACAGTAATATGAGTAAATTACTACATCTTTAATGTGGATATATTCAAACATGGTCAAAAGCATATAGATGACTGTTTATCTAACTGTATAAATGGTTATACAGGAAGGCTCATTAGTAATTTATTTGGAAATATTCTAAGTAATATTAGCTAAAAATAAACCATTTCTAGTCACATTTCTTATTTTTAAAAAAATGGACTAATACACAGTATTTTCATTTTGATTAAATGCCAAAAATGTACTTTGTGATGTACCAGTTTTTCTCAAATATTTTTTTCACTGTCGCTTTTACATCTTTGTTCCTCAAACTCTAAATGATGGGAATCAGCATGGTAATCCCAATGGTATAAAATATAGACACCATCATATCATTGTCTGAAGCATAGCTGGAACTTGGCCTCACATACCTGCAGAGGATTTTTCCATGGTAAATTGACACCCCAGTTAGGTGAGAGCCACAGGTTGAAAAGGCTTTCACCTCTCTTCAGCAGAACGCATACTCAGAATGGCCATCAGAATGAAAGCATAGGAGATCAGGACTATGGATATAGTCACTATCTCAATTAAGCCCGCAATGTAGAAAAGTAGAAGGTGATTGATGTGAGTATCTGAACAAGAAATAGTCAGGAGGGGAGAGATGTCACAAAACACATGTCTAATTTCATTGGATGCACAGAAGGAAAGGCTGAAAGTGGCCACTGTGTGTAAAGTACCATGCAAAAAGCCACCAACATAGGAAGCAATGTTGATAGGCACATAGACTTGGGGTGAAATGTTAACTAAATACAGCAGTGGGATGTAGATTGTTGCTACATAGCAATCATAAGCCATTGCAGCCAAGAGAAAGGATTATGTGGCTCCTAATGAAATAATGAGAAAAATCTGTGTTTCACATCCAAGAAATGAAATAGATTTACTCTCTGCCAGGAAATTTACTAACAGTTTGGGGGTTACAACTGAAGAACAATAGGCATCCAAGAATGACAACACACTCAGAAAATAGTACATGGAGTTATGGAGCCAGATATCCTCATTAACCAATAAAACCAGTCCCAAATTTCCAATCAGAGTAAAAAGATATGTTGCCAGAAATAATAAAAATAGGAACACCTGCAGCTCAATATTATCTGTGAAGCACATCAGTATAAACATGGTGACTTCAGTCACATTCTTCAATGGAATCCTGTAGGTATTCAAATCAGATTGTACCTCTAACATCTCAGTTTATATGTGTAGGTCTGCAAGACACATTCTTGTGATATAGAGTTCACCCAATTATGTCCCCATGTCTGCTTCTTAGGACTGTGATAACCTAGGCAGAGATTGGATAGGCATTGATGAAGAAATTAGGCCAAAGTGGATGCAGTTTTCTGTATATGTAAAGGAAGACGTGGTTTCATTCATTTGTTGACTAAATTTGTCATGTTAAAAAGAAAATAAAATTCCAGTGGAAGTTTCTATAAATTTTGAACTTTCTTTTCTAATATATATCTTCTTAAAACTCATAAAAAATGAATATCAAGGTTTCTGTTTGCAAATGTGTTATAGTGTAGTGTAACACCTGAATACTAGTTTGAAATTTCCTACAATGAAAATGAAATAACTTTATTTAAATGATCATAATTTAAAAATTGGAGTAATCATATTTACCTTGTAAGATTGTGTTAAAATTACAGGAGAACATTAGAGTGAAAGTTATGCCATTTAAAAATGTTCCCACATGTCTGAAACTAGCTTGTTAGACATACACTTCAGCTTCTCTTCTAGGACAATCATTTCACAGCAAAGCATTGTAAGTGTTCTTTCCTGACAATGATCCTGTTTCATTAGTACCTCTGGAATAATTTTGAATAAAGCATCTGAAGTTATTCTGGAAGAAAGTTCACCTTGTGTATTATAAAAAACAGTGCAATATATTTTGTCCTTTTTTCAGTGTTTTTTCTTGGAAACATAGCACTAAAGTTGTCCATTTTTTTGTCTCTAAAGTGATTTTAACATTGCAATTGTTTTTCAGATGTTACATTTGCATAAGCTGTTTCTCTATGCATTTGCTCCTTATTTCTGTAAAGTCCTCAGATGGATATTTGGGACATATTTCTATAAAAATAAATCATGGTCATAACTTTAAATATTATCATTGCTAATAGGGTTTCTAAAATGACTATAAACTATTATCCCAGAAAATCAATGATGAACTTAGTTTTAAAGCTCTTTGTATTGCTTTGCTACAATATAATGTTTAAATTCTGGTATATTTTCTTTTGTCATCATAGTATTTCTTTTATGGGATATGAAGAAATGAAACTGCATAACCACAGTTAAAAGTAGTATTGTAATATTCTTGCATCAATGTCAAAAAGGTACTGTATCAAAGATAAGGGTCAATAATAAGGGTAATGGGATTTTTTTCCTTTGGATAAGGAAAACGTTCTAAGGTTTACTGGGGTGATGTCTACACAAGGCTTTGATGAAATTGAGAGCCACTGAGTGTATCTTTTGGATAGATTGTACAAGGAATGGGACTGTATAACACAGTGAACCATGTGGTGGAAGATGGACTATGGAAAACAATACAAATATGAGAACGTTTTCTCATGAACTAAAACAACCCTACAATACTAACACATTGTTAATAATAATGGGCATAGGGAAAAAAATATACCAAATGTATGCTATGGACCATACTTAGTGGTAATAATCTGATGGCGTTCTTTCATAACCTGTTAACATATGGTCCACAGCAATGTTTTAGTGGAGGGGTGATGTATGGGAATTCTGCAAATAATGCATGCTCGTATTGTAAGCTCATTAAGTTCTCTGATAAAATATATATATTAAAAATTGAAAAGTGCTTTACCAAAAAAAAAAAAAACTTTAAATGCAAAACACATGCAAAAAATTATTAAAGAGATACCAACAGTTGGACTGAATGCTTCGATGATTGAAATAGAGTAATGGGTCCAACATATTTAGGCATTATATTCCAGCATGACATTTGTTTTTCCTTCACTACTATAGAGACAGCAGTGTTTGAATCACTCTTAAGTAATTGGCACCTGTGTTATCCAGGGTTTGATGGAATGAAATATCTTCCTTGCTCTGGGATGGGCTGCATTCAGTGAATTACAAGTGATTTTATTCATATGAAACACACCTCAGTTTTGTCTTTCAAGATTCCGTATATAAAGAAGAAAATGAGGAAATAAGTTTAAAACTACAGTTGGAAGGAGAAGAAAGCCATATGTCATTTTCTCCGTGAAAGGTTATCACATCCATGTGACTATGTGGAAGACAAAAAGTGTAAAAAGCAATGTAAATATGGGTCTAGGAAACAAAAATTGCTAATTTGACCTTAGAGAATTCAAGACTTAAAAAATACATAATTAAGGTAATTTCTCTTTTCTGTGCAAATACAGACACAATACGTGTTACTCAGAGAACACACATGTAAATAAAATAATTTCATTAATTGCTATATTAATGAAAAACATAAATAATCAATTAATAATATAAGATGTATTAATACATTGTTCATGACAAATATATATATTTCTATTAGTAATAAACCTCATTCTCTCCCTCAACTATACACTCTCTTCTCTCTTACTCTTTCTTTCTGTCCCATTAACACTATTGTGAAAGGAAATAAAGATTTTCAAATACGTCTTGAAAAATGGACCAATAGCTAGTCTAAAAAAGAAATCAATTACAAAATATACCTAACTGACATACGAGAAATTTCAGGTACATCACAGCTCTAACCTTCACTTCTCTGCCATCTATGAGAAAAGACAACAATACTGAGAGAGTAAGAACATTATATTTGGCCTCTAAGACCCTGTATTAAAATCTCTGGTTTAAGGCATAGGGATAGTGTGAGCTTGGAAAAGTAACTCCATCGTTCCAACTGAAGGAATAATAAAATGGAATAAAATTTTCAGGCCAATTAGTTCAACTACATGAACATGGTGTCATGGCACAGTATTTATTTATGAGCTGCATTAAATAATTTTGTATTAATTTTATGTTTAGGAAGCATACAATTGAAATATGACAAATTTTATTTATGTGAAACACAATTAATGGAGAGTTACAAAAATAGATTTTTATCATTTAAACATTGGGCAATAATTGGGCTCCAAATCATAAGCTAAGTCTTTCTTCTTTTAGTTACACATATGCTTGTTATGTGACACTACAATACACAAAACAAATTAATTAAATACTTAAAATGAATTCTTTTGAGATTAAACCCCAAGAATCTTGTTACTCTGTGCTTTAAGGTGCTATAAAAATTCATGCATTTCACTACATTCTGCCTTTGCTATGTCAGTAAATAATCATGTTTTTTTCCTTTAATTTTCCTGAAAATCTTGCTGATAGAATTTCCTGACAAATGTTGATGTCTCTGATT
>JAQZBX010065204.1:0-16347 GCA_029593785.1 Cabassous unicinctus | reverse complement strand
TTTTCCTATTAATTGTATCTCATTATTATATGGGCTTCATGTTCAAGGAAGGTTTGGATTAAAGAAGGGTTTCAATGGGGGCTGCAGAAGTTCATTTGTGGGGGGTGTCTGGGATGGAGGATTCATGGGAGTAAGTTCATCTGAATATACATGAAAGATATATAAAATTGTTCAAATGATGAAGGGATGGGGCATGGTCACAGAGGTTGACTCAATAAATGAAGGAATATGAATTCCTTGCCTGGAGAGCTGTACCACACTAATGAAAGATGTTCATGTGAGATGCTATGGGAGGTATGGGAGGTGGAGGTCATGGGAATCCCTGTAATTTTTGTGTAACATTTGTGTAATCTAAGCATCTTTTAAAAGATATATGAAAAAAAAAACATTTATGTAAGCAAATGCACATATATGCATATATATTTATATATAATTTTACAAATATTGGTTGGTATTGTGAAAAATTTGATTTTTACTCACAATAAATTTTTTTTTTTTAAAAAGAGAAAATATAATGCTGAAAAAAAAATCTTCCATGCATGCAGTAACCGTAAAAAAGCTGGAGTAGCTGTACTTATATCAGATGAAATAGACTTGAAAGAAAAACTGTTATTAGAGACAAAGAAGGACATTATACATTAATAAAAGGAGCAATTCACCAGGAAGAAGTAACAAATATAAATTTATCTGTACCTAATTAGGATGCCCTAAATTACAAGAGGCAATTACTGGCAAAACTGTAGGGAAAAACAGATGTCTATGGAATCATAGTTGGAGACTTCAAGACAATACCGTCAGCATCAGATAGAACATCTGGGCAGTGGATAAATACAGAAACAGAGAGCTTGAATAATGTGATAAATGGTTTAAACTAATAGACATATGCAGAACATTCCACCTCTAAACAG
Source organism: Cabassous unicinctus (assembly GCA_029593785.1). NCBI lineage: Eukaryota > Metazoa > Chordata > Mammalia > Cingulata > Chlamyphoridae > Cabassous > Cabassous unicinctus. Next base: position 15,439 of record JAQZBX010065204.1, on the reverse strand, counting down.
CAGGACATATAGTCTTCTCAAGTGCTCATAGATCTTTATCAAGGACAAACTATATTTTGGGTCATAAACAGATCTCAATAAATTCAACAATATTGAAATTACAAAGCACTTTCTCTGATATTAATGGAATAAAGTTGAAAATTAACAAGAGGCAGAAAAAGGAAAATTAAAAAATATGTGGAGATTAATCAATACACTCTTAAATAATCAGTGGATCAAAGAAGAAATTTTGAGAGAAATCAATAAAAATCTTGGAATTAATGAAAATGAATACACAACATATGAGATCCTATGCAATGCAGTGAAGAGAGTGCTGATCAGGAAAATTATAGTCCTCAATACTTACATTAAAAAAGAAGCCCATATAATAACCAAATACAATTATTAGGAAAATGAAATAATAATGATAAGCTTGAATGCAGGAGATAAAATACAAGGAAACTCAGAAAAAAATATAATATAATATAATTAACGGTTTGGGACATTCAAAAAAAATGGGAAAAAACAAAAAAAATGTTGTTTCATTATTTTTTTTACATATATTGAGATGGGGAAGATTGTAGAAGAGATGTTCACTTATTTATTTATTTATTATTTATTTTTAATATTTAAAAGATGCTTAGGTTACATAAATGTTACACAAAAATTACAGAGATTCCCATGTTCCCCACCTCCCACACCTCCCACAACCTCCCACATAAACATTTTTCATTAGTGTGGCACATCACCTGCAATGGATATACACATCCTGGGACTTTGCCACTAAGCATGGACCATAGTTCACATTGCAGACGACGCTCTCTCCGACACAGTTCTGCATGTTATATGCTGATGTAAAATGGCCTATATCTGCCATTGTAATGTCACTCAGGATAATTCCTAAGTTCTGAAAAATCCCCTGTATTACAACTTCTTATCCCTTTCACTGCCCTGAACGTGTCCAGTGGTCACTGGCTCCACCTCAATGTTGTAATTTCTTCCATTGCTTGAATCACAATATGTCTACAACAAAATAACAGTAAGTCCACTCTAGTCCATAACTCTTCCCTCAGTCCTGAGGAGTCTGGGATGGTGATGTCCACTCTACCTCCAAGTGAGAGGGGGTTTATATCTGATGGATAAGATGGATGGGATTATTCTGCCAGCAGTCCAGACTCTCTCCATTCCCAGGGATGGCCGTTTTCCATCATCATCTGCTCGCCAGGTGGCTTGGGTGAGTCCATTGAGCTGTAGAGTAAGAGTTGCAGCTCCACTGAGATTCCAGGCACAGCTGGCACATGAGCACACCAAAGGCTCAAGTCTCTGGAAGTAGACCTGCAAACTCCAGCACCACATGTAGGTTTGAAGAGAAGGGACTGAAGGGCCATGTACAAGGAGGACATATTTGAGTCCAACTCTGTCACTCTCAGGAGCACAGATTCCAAAGTATAGCCCTCTGATAAGGCATCAGGTTCTTATGTAGGACCTGGGTGTGTTCAGAGCCCTCAGGAGCCCCTCTGTGTGGGGTGATATCCACTTTGGTGTTCTATGAGATCCTATTGAGGTGTGCATAAATATTACCTCTGGGATGATCTCCCCACACTCTTTGAAGTCTCTTAGTCACATGAACTCATTTGTCTTTACCTTTTTCCCCTTTTATTCAAGGTCTTTTTCCAGTCATATTGCCAGTTGTCACTTGGTATTAATCTCTCATTGCCAGGGAGGCTCATCCCCAGGAATCATGTCCCACAATAGGAGGAAGGTAATGCATTCATATGCTGCATTTGGCTTAGAGAGAGGCTACATTTGAGCAACAAGGAGGTTTTCAGGTGGCAACCCTTAGGCAACCCATAACAGTAGGCTAAGTTTTAATTACAAGAGCAAAGACTCGTAAGGCTTTTCATCAATAAGAAGAACCCATTAGTGGACCATCGTCCTTTGCCAGACACTACCCCTGCACTTGGGTGACTGTTGCTGCTCCCTTGGATAATGCGGCTCAGCTGTTCAGGCTGGGAATTCAGTATTTTCTCATTTATTGAGTGATTCTCCATGCACTGTGGCCATGACCCACCCTTTGATCATTTGAACAATTTTATATATCTTTTATGTATATTCAGGTGAACTTCCTCCGATGAAACCCTCATTCCAGACACCCCTACCAATGATCCTCTCCTACTCCCTTTTTAACCCTTCTCTGATCCAAACCTTCCTTATTAATGAAGCGCATATAATAGCCAAATACTGTTAATAGGAAAATGAAATAATAATGATGAGTTTCAATATAAGAGATAAAACACATGGAAACTTAATTAAAAAAAAAAACTAAAAATAAAATTAAATTAAAGGATTGAGATATTTAAAAGATGGGAAAAAATTTTGTTTAAACAGTTTTCCTTTTATCACTGCATTATCGGGTGTCCAGTCTGTGCCATGGCACCTTCTGCTCTCACTCCCCAATGTCTCCCAAATTTTCATTTAATTTTCAAAGAAGTTTTAGGTCACAGCAAAGTCACACACAGAATAATAAAGACTCATATATCCAACCTCCTACCCCTTTCCTCACCCTATATTAAAACCTTTTTGTATGTGGATGGTAGCATTGTTATAACTGTTATACAGGTAGTGAAGCCTAGCTACTAAACATTGTCAATGGTTTACATCATAGTTTCCAATTTAGACAGTAGAGTTTAATAATTTTTCATGATATTTACCATGCCCTGTGTCCATCACTGAAAGGTAATGAAAAACCTTTCCCCTGACCACTAAATACCCTGTGTTTCATCTCTTCTGTTCCTCCCTCCCCATCTCCTTGGGGCACATGACACCCCCTTGCCTTGACTCATTGGATGACAAGATTCATAGTTACATGCAATAAGAGGGCTTGACACACTGACTGCCCTCCCCTATTAGGATCCAACTTTGCTCATAAGAGAGGCCCACCTGTCTGTTTCTGGGTGAATCAGTCCTCCCAAAGATGGGGGTTCATCTCCTTCCCACTCACTGTATGGGACTCCACTCCCCAACACAACACATTATTACAGGATGAACACTCACACATTTCCCAGAAGCAAACTCCAGATGTGCCCCATCATGAATGCCCCCGGACCAAAACCCTAAACCTGTGACATGACCTGGTCATATTGCCATAAGAGCAGTCCCACTCTTGCACTTTCAACCTCATACCCACAAATCCCATGTTCACCTGGTCCCTCTCCCTTCTCTCTTCCAGTATCCTGGGTATTCTAAACTGCCTTTCCTAATCTATCCACCTATCAACCCTGCACCATCCAACCCAATAATATCACTACCCACGTGTCCTATCCTTCAATATGCAACTATACTCTATCACTTTACCATAAATTTTGTCTGTATGGGTGATGGCTCACAATATTGTCTTCTCTTTCTCTCTCTTGTTAAACTATCTTTCAGATAATGGTTCTTGGAGACCGCTCACTTTCCTCAATTCATATCAGTGACATCATGTACTGTTCATCCATCTATGTTAGGCTTGCTTCACTCAATACAAGCTCTTTAAGATTCATCCATGTTTTTCTGCATGTTAGCACTTTATTTCTTCTTACAGATGAGTAATATTCCGTAGTAAGTATGTACCACATTTTGTTTATCCATTCATCTGTTGATGGGCACCGGGGTTGATTCCAAATTTTGGCAATAGTGAACAATTCCGCTATGAACACTGGTGTGCATATATCTTTTTGTATCTTTACTTTCAATTTTTCTGGGTATATACCCAGCAGTTGAATCGCTGGATCATATGGAAGATCTATTGTTAGTTTTCTGAGGAACCACCAAACTGTCCCCCACAGTGGCTGGACCATTCCACAGTCGCAACAGTAGTGGATGAAGGTTCCTATTCCTCCACATGCTCTCCAACACTTATAGTCTGCTGTTTTTATAATAGCCACAAATCTAATGGGTGTAAGATGGTATTTCATTGTAGTTTTGATTTGCATTTTCCTAATAGCTAGGAAGGTTGAGCATTTTTTCCTGTGCTTTTCAGCCATTTGTATTTCTTCCTTGGAGAAGTGTCTTTTCAGGTGACTTGCCCATTTTTTAAATGGGTTGTTGTTCTTTTTATTTTTGAGGTGTAGAATTTCTTTATATATGCAGGATATTAGTCTCCTATCAGATATATGGTTGCTAAATATTTTCTTGCATTGGGTAGGCTGCCTTTTTATTTTTGTGATAATGTCCATTGAGGTGCAGAAGTTTTAATTTTGAGGAGATCCCATTTATCTTTTTTCTTTTGCTGCTCGTGCTTTGCATGTGAAATTCATGAAACCATTTCCTATTATAAGGTCCTGTAGATGATTCCCTACATTACCTTCCAAGGTCTTTATGGTTTTGGCACTGATATTTAGATCTTTGATCCATCTTGAGTTGATTTTTGTATAAGGTGTGAGATGGTGTTCCTCTCTCATTCTTTTGGATATGGATATCCAGTTTTCCAAACACCACTTGTTAAAGAGGTCATTGTCTCCCAACTGAATGGGCTTGGTGGCCTTGTTGAATATCAGATGACTGTATATGTGAGGACCTATATCAGAACTCTCAATTCGGTTCCATTGGTCAGTATGTCTATCCTTTTGCCAATACCATGCAGTTTGAGCACTGTAGCATTGCAGTATGCTTTAAAGTCAGGAGGTGTGATACCTCCAATTTCATTTTTATTTTTCAATATGCCTTTAGTGATTTGGGGCCTCTTACCTTTCCAAGTATGTTTTGTGGTTAGTTTTTCCATTTCCTTAAAAAAATACACTGTTGATTTTTATAGTGATTGCATTAAACCTCTAGATTAGTTTTGGTAGGATAGACAACTTGATGATGTATACTCTTCCTATCCATGAACAGGGAATATTCTTCCATTTATTTAAGTCTTTGATTTCCATTAACAGTGTTGTGTAGTTTTCTGTATATAAATCCTTTACATCTTTAGTTAAATTCATTCCTACTTATTAGATTCTTTTAGTTACTATGTAAATGATATATTTTTCTTGATTTCCTCATCAGATTGCTCGTTATTGGTGTACAGAAATACAAGTGATTTTTGAGCATTTATCTTACAACCTGTGATATTACTGAACTCCTTTATAAGTTCTAGAAGCTTTGCTGTAGATTTCTCAAGATTTTCTACATATAGGATCATGTCGTCTGCAAATAATGAAAGCTTTATTTTTTCTTTTCCAATTTGGATGCCTTTTATATATTTTTTCTTTCCTTAGTGCTCAAGCAAGTACTTCTAAGGCAATTTTACATAGGAGTGGTGATAGTGGGCATCCTTGTCTTGTTCCTGATATCAGAGGGAAGGCTTTTAGGATTTCACCATTGAAGATGATGTTAGCTTTTGGTTTTTCATATATACCCTTCATATTCAGAACGTTTCCTTCTATTTCAATCTTTTGCATTGTTTTTATCAGGAAAGAATGCTGTATTGTGTCAAATGCTTTTTCAGCAACTGTAGAGATGATCATGTGATTTTTTTCTTTCTATCTGTTTATGTGGTGTATTACAATGATATATTTTCTTATATTGAAACATCCTTGCATAACTGGGATGAAACCCACTTGGTCATGGTGTATACTCCTTTTGATATGTTGTTAATGTGATTAGCAAGTATTTTGTTGAGGATTTTAGCATCTAGGATCATTAGAGAAATTGTTCTGTAATTTTCCTTTCTTTTGTTATCTTTGTTTGATTTTGGTATTAGGGTAATGTTGGCATCATAGAATGAGTTAGGCAATATTCCTTCTACTTCTATTTTTTGGAAGATCTTAAGCAGGATTAGTGTTAGCTCTTTCTGTAATGTTTGGTAGAATTCAGCTGTGAAGCCATCTGGTGCTGGGCTCTTCTTAGTAGGGAGGTTTTTGATGACTGAGTGTATCTCTTTACTTGTAATTGGATTGTTGAGTTCATCAATTTATTTTTTTGTCAATGTAGGCTGTTTTTGAGTTTTGAGAAATTTGCTAATTTCCTCCAAATTATCATTTTTGTTGGCATATAATTTTTCAAAGTACACTCTTATGATACTCTTTATTTCTGTGGGTTCAGTAGTGATATCCTCTTTCTCAATCCTTATTTTGTGTATTTGCACCTGTTCTCTCTTTTTCTTTGTTAGTCTAGCTAAGGGTGTTTCAATTTTATTGATTTTCTTGAAGACCCAAATCTTGGTGTTATTTTTTCTAGTGCTTTCTTATTCTCTATTTCATTTAGTTCTGCTCTAATCTTTGTTGTTTCCTTCTTTCTACTTCCTTTAGGTTTAGTTTGTTGTTGTTTTTCCAGTTCCTCCAAGTGTGCACTTAGGTATTCAATTTTAGTTCTTTTCTTTTTTAATATTTGTATTTATGGCTATGAACTTCCTTCTTGGGACAGCTTTGGCTGCTTCCCATTGGTATTGATATGTTGTGTTGTCATTTTCATTAGTTCAAGGTAGTTACTGATTTCTTTTGAGATTTCCTCCTTTACCCACTGTTTGTCTAAGAGTGTGTTGTTTAATTTCCATATCTTTTTGCCTAATCTGTTTCTCTGGCCCTTAGTGATTTCCAATTTCATTCCATTGTGGTCAGAGAAATTACTTTGTATAATCTCAATCGTTCTGAATTCATTGAGAGTTGTTCTGTGGTCTATCTTGGAATATGATCCATGTGCACTTGAGAAGTATGTAAATACTGCTGTATTTGGGTGTAGTGTTCTTTATATGTCTATTAATTCCAGGTCCTCTAATGTATTATTCAGAGTCTTTGTTTCTTTATTGATTCACTGTCTTGATGTTCTGTCTAGTGGTGATAATGGTTTATTAAAGTCCCCCACTATAATTGTAGGGGCATTTATTTCTCCACTTAGCGTTTCCAGAGTTTGCCTCCTGTATTTTGAGGCACCCCGATTAGGTACATAAATGTTTGTTCTCTCTTCTTGAGGGATTACCCCTTTTACTAGTATATAGTGCCCATCTTTGTCTCTTATCATAGTTTTGTATTTGAAGTCTATTGTGTCTGCTACCAGGATAGCTACTCCTGCCCTTTTTTTGTCTATTGTTTCCTTGTAAAATTGTTTTCCAGCCATTCACTTTCATCCTCCTTGAATCTATGGGTGGAAGGTGGGTTTCTTCTAGACAGCATATAGATGGGTCATATTTCCTTATCCATTCTGCCAATCTGTGTCTTTTGACTAGTGAGTTTAATCCATTAACATTTAGTGTTATTACTCTCAAAGAATTTCTTACATCAGCCATATTTTCTTTGGGGTTTTGTATGTTATATGTTGTTTTTGTTTCTTCTTGTCTTTTTAATTGTTCTTACACTCTCCTCCAACTCTCTCTTCTTTTTTTCCTTTCAACATGTAGAACTTCCTTTAAATTTTTTGAAGTGTGGAATTATTTTTGGTCTACTCTCTTAATTTCTTTTTATCTGTGAATATTTTGACGTCTCCATCATTTTTGAATGTCAGTTTTTCTGGATAGAGAATTCATGGCTGGATGTTTTTCTCTTTCAGTACTTTGACTATGTCATATCACTGTCTTCTTGCCTCCATGGTTTCAGATGAGAAATCAGCACTTAATCTTATTGTGCTTCACTTGTAATTTATGGTTCTCTTTCTCTTGCTGCCTTGAGTATTTTCTCTTTGTCTTGAGCATTGGACATTTTGACAAGTATATGACTTGGAGTATGTGTGTTGGGGTTTTTACTGTTTGGGGTGTGTTGTGCTTCCTGGACATGTACTTCCATCTCCCTCAATATGGTTGGGAAGTTTTCAGCCATTATTTCCTTCAACACTCCTTCTGTTTCCTTTCCCTTCTCTTCTCCTTCTGGTATGCGTATGTTTGTGCATTTTCTGTTGGCGGTTAAATCCCTGAGACCCTGCTGGAATTTTTCTAACTTTTTATTTATCTGTTCTACTATCTGTTTGATTTCAGATGTATTGTCTTCCACATCACACATTATTTCTTCTGCCTGTTCAAATCTGCTGTGATCCAGCATCTTTTTAATTTCTTGGATTCTGCCATTGATCATGATCATATCCATCATCTTTTTACGTATGTCTTTAATATCTTCAGTAGTTTCTTCCAGTGTCTTCTTTATATCTTTAAACTCATCCTTCAGTTCATTACGTTGGTCCATGATATTTGTTTGGAAAGCTTTGATTAGTTGTTCTATGTTCTGCATCTCTTCCTGGTTTTTAGTTTATTCATTGGACTGGTCCATGTCTTCCTGTTTCTCAGTGTGGCTTGTAATTTTTTGTTTCCCTGTAGTCATCATTTTATCTTGATGTGTTTATTCAGTTGCTTAGCTTCTCTCTGAATTCTAGAGTTTTATTTAGCTGATGGTTCTTTGTGTGTGTTAAATTTACTCTTTGATACTTTGTTCTTATTTTATTTCCTTGCTTCTTTCTATGTTCTCTTGAAGGCAAAAGATTATGGCCTGAAGAATTGAAAGATGTGAGAAAGGAAGAAGTTTAATAGTAATATTGATAAAAGTTAGAAGAGGGGCTGTATAATACAGTAAAATGAATATTTAACTCATGTAGGCAGTGTATATTAATAGGAAAAAAATGGAGTATCTACAATGGACTGGGAAACTAAATAGTTGAAAATATATAATGATTTAGAAGGCAAGAATGATGAGGAGAGAGAGAAAGAGTAAAGAAAGGCTGAAAGGAAAATTTAATAATAAATTTTAAAAAAAGAAAACAGAATAGATAGAATAGAGATATATACCCTTAAGTTGTGGTATAATGAAAAAGGTGGTATGTAAGAATCCCAACAGAAAGCAGAAGGCAGAAAGATGAAAGAAGGAAAAGAGATAGCATTGGGAGACAAAATATAGACAGAGAATGGGAAATCACAGAAGAAGAAGCAAATTAAAGAGGAGATAAGCTAGTAGCACCTAATTTATAAAACAAGAAAAGAAAAAAGACAGAAAAAAGAAGGGCTGGAGGAAAGAGGAAAGAAAAGCAAGAGACAACAAATAAAGAAAGAGAAACCAAACAGACACACAAGCAAGCAGTCAAACAAAGGTAATAAAGAACAGTGTTACTTCTTGGGCCCTTGTGGAACCTCTCAGCCTGCTTGTCTTCATCAATCAATTGCCCTGCAAATTTCTATCTGCAGGTTTTGTGGCAGAATTTAGCAATTATACTAACTTAAAAAAATTCTTTTTATATTTTTTAAAGTGGCTGTCTTTTTTTTTTTTTGGTAAAATAAGGGACCCAAAAGAAGGCATATTCTAGACCACCCCATTCACCAAGGGGACCCTAAATATGCTCATGAAAATTATTCAAGCACTTCCCACTCACTTCCTGGCCTCCCCAGGGGAGTTGAAGCTCTGATGCTTGTCAGTGCAGAATGATAAAATTGGCTGACTCCTCCCCCTCTGGAGCCAAGCCTCAGTATCACCAGGCTGTTAGGTAATTCAGGCTTCCTCTGGAGATTCACCTTTCCTCTCAGCCTGGCACTGGTTCAAGCTGGCTTATCTGCTCCCAAAAGTTATGAGGGTGTCCAGTCAGGCAAATCCACAGAAAGGAAACCCCTTTCCACCTTCTTTCAGAACCCTCCCACTCTTGAGGAATGCTCCCTTTCACTGGGTTTCCAGCTGGAGTTGGGTCATATCCTTGGCCAGCTAGATAAATCAACCTTCCTCAGCAGTTTCATGACTCCCCCCAGCCTGGTGCCACTTCAAGCCAGCTATTTTGTTCCCCAAAGCAGCAAGGCTTTCCAGGCAGCCAAATTCACAGAAAGGAAACCCCTCTTGACCCTCTGCTGGAACCCTCCCACTCTTGGACAACACTCCCTCTCACTGGGTTGCCAGTGGGAGTCACAGCTCAAACCAGCCTTTTTCCCTGAGGATGGGGCTCAGCCATCTGCATTGACTACCATAGGCAGGGGAAAAACTCATTAATCTTTCCTAAGCAATCCACCTAGCAGTCCAGCTCCCTCCAGATTGATGTCCAAAGGTTCTTGCTCTGTGCAACCCCAGCACAGACCCCTCAGGCAGGATCCTGTCCCCAACCAGCCATCCCCCAAGAGTGAGTTAGTGAGTGCCCTCCTAAACTGACATCTTTTTTCTCTCTCATGACTTATTTATTTATTTTTGATGAAAGCATGGTTAGTGAATTGCTATAAACCTCTTGCTCCTTCCCCATTTGTTTAAGCAGGCTGATGGCTAGAAGTTGCAGGGGAGGGAATGGTGCCATCTCATTTAAGAAGAAGTGGCTGGCAACTGCATATGAGAGACTAAGCCGGAGTCATGTGGCCAATCAGCCAGTCACTGGGGATACTCTATGCAAGAAGTTTACACACAAGTAGCTGCAGAATGTTCTGTACCAAAGATTTGTTATTGATAGCAAATAGGACTTAGGTTTGACTCAAAGTAGTCCAAGGCCATGCAAAATCCAGCTTACCTGAGTATGTTACATAAATATAAGACTTATGTAACAAAGGGAACCACTTTACATGATACAGCCTCCTTATCTGAGGTTTCTGCAACTTGTACCCCTTGTTTTAAGATTTTTCAGTTGTTTCTTAATCTATTTCTTGGCTCTTCATTAATATAGAAAATCCTTCACAATTAGTCTGTATATATTCCTGTGTAAGTTGTGCAGTCTGCTCAATTAGAAGTCCTATTTTCAACCTGGTGGATGAATGATTCAGTCTTCTCTAACAATATGCCACTAGTAAAATAGCTACAGATTTAATGATGTGTATCATCAGTTCTTGGCAGCATCTATACCAAGGATAATCTTGAATTGATTCATTGTCTGGCACCTACATCTGTGGAGAAAAATAAAATCCATGTGTTAATATGCATACCCTGTTAAAAGGAGAGCTGGTCTTTTGCTGTATAAAATTTCCAATTGGATATTGTCCTATGGAAATCTCAAATATCAAAGCATGTCTTTATTGCCAGTTCAATATATGTTTTGGGGCATGAGATACAATGTTACTACCAACGGTGCTAGAAAGATAGGGGAAATAGGGTGAAGGAGTTGGGTTGGACTATCCATGGAACCGGGGGGAGGGCTGGAGGAAGAAACAGGTGAACTCAGGGGATTTGTAGGTCTGTGATTAAAACTACAATGGTGGGAATGTTTTTTGGCAAATATGGCAGGGAAAGTTTACTGGTGCAGGGTGTTGGGTTGGGGGGATATGCAGGATACGGCACACCTGGGCATGCTTCAGTGGAATATGAAATTGTTCATCTTGTTATAATGTTTTATATCTGTGGGTGAAGACCAGCACAATAAAGAGGAAAATATTAAACTCCCATCCTGGAGAGTCCTGCTATGTTCTCAATTAGAGGGACAAGAATATCTTGCGAACATAGGCAGTGCCTAGTAAAAGAAAACAGAGACTCTGCCAAGCTTTTAATATTTTTGCATTTGACTATGAACCTTATTCTTCAAAAATTGAAACTTAGCAGTTACCATAAGTTCTGAGGGGAGGGGAAGGGAAAAATAAAAGAGATAGGATATTTTTATGGCATTGGAATTGTTCTACATGATCTTGCAATGATGGAACAGATCATTTTAAATTTTGTCAAAACTTATAATACTGTACAGTGCAAAATATAAACCCTAATGTAAACCATTGACCATGGCTTGTAGCAATGCTTCAATATTTCTACATCAATTATAACAAATATACCATACATGTAAGATATTATTAATAGGTATGACAGGGAGAGGGGGAGCAGATTGGGTATATGAGAATCCACTATATTTTCTAAGTGACTTTCCAAAACCGAAATCTTATTTGAAAATAAGGTGAAAAAAAAATACGCTGGGGGCACATGTGGAAGAAATATTAACTGTACATGAAAGATAACATATCTTAAAGTGATGAAAGACACAATGGAAAAATGTCTTTAGTTTGCGTTTTATTTATTTTATTATTATTGCTTAATTTTTTTATTATTGTTACTTTTTTGGCTTTGTTTTTGTGGAGTTTTTGGATTGCAGAAAGGTGGCAACTGTTGCAGGAGAGGATCAATGCTGTGGGGAGTCAGTGATGGGAGATGGGTGGAGAGGGGTGAACGTGAGGCATAACTCTATGGCACATGAATATATTCAAGTGGTCATCGGGTGTTGTCTCAGTGGGTGGAGACCCACATAATAACTGAAAGAATGCTGAATTCCCATCCTGGGAAGTCCTGCTACATTCTGTAATAAAGGGGCAAGAATCCGCCAAGTATATGGGAAGTACCTAGTGAAGAAGAACCAACAATTGTGCCAGGCCCTTGATATTGATTGCTGTATTATGAACTTTGTCCTTGTGAAATTGAAACTTAGCCTAGTTTTATATATTGCCTTAGAGTTACCTCCTGAATGCCTCCTTGTTGCTCAAATGAGGCCTCTCTATAGCCAATCTCAGCATTTATATGCAGAACCTTCCCTCTGGCATGGGACATGACTCCTGGTGATGAGACTCCCTGACACCAAGGGATTATTACCAAGCACCAACCAGCAATGCATTTGGAAAAAGACATTGAACAAAAGAGGGAAATATTAAATACAAATGAGTTCTTTTATGACTAAGATTTTTCAAACTGAGTCAGGATGTCATTCCAGAGGTTACACTTATGCAACTCTCAGAAGGACCTTACAGCGATGAAAGATATAATGTCAATTTTTAAAATTACTTTTTCATTACTTTTTATTTTTCCATTTTTTTGTATTTTATTTCTTATTTTCAAAACTATCATTATTCTTTTATTTTCTTCTTAATTGTCTTTGGTTATTTCTTGGCTTCATTTTTTAAGATTCTCCGCTGTCATAGTTGTAACTATTGGTTATCCAAAACTTCTTTCATCACTGTAAGATATTTACTTACTGTTGTCTTGTAGGTACAGTGACATTTTCTTCTGTTTATTTCCCCAATGTCTTACTTTTTTCCTTTTGTCTTCAAAGAATTTTTAGGTTACAAAAATTCATGTATAGATTTTAAGGAATTCCCATAAAACCAACATCTTTGCCTTTTTCCCCTTTCCTCTATTAATAACATTTCACATGTGGATGGTACATTTATTACAATTGATGTACAAATATTGAAACATTGTTACTAACCACTGTTAATGATTTACATTATGCTTTACATTTTCAACCATACAATTTTATAAATTTGGATGAAATTTAACATGGCCTGTATCCATCATTGAAAGATTATGTAGTACAATTCCATCACCCCCAAAATGTCTCATGCTTCAACTAGTCTATTGCTCCTTTCCCCTCTCCTCAGGACCCTCAGCAACCACCAAGCTTCACTCCTTGAAGAACAAGATTCATAGCTAATTGCAACAATATTGAGGGCTTCACATATGGGCTTGTCCTACCCTATTATATAGTGCCTTTGCTCTTGAGAGATTCCCACCCTTCTATTTGAAAACATAGTAAGACCCCCCAGGATGGGATTCCAACACCTTCCCACTCATTAGGTAGGTGTCTACCTCCTGATACAAACCATTATGACAAGATGAATACACACACCCCTTAGATGCCTGCCGCAGGCTTATCCCACATGTCCCCCACATGCAACACCCAAAACCAGGAATCCTCCCCTGTCATTTTTGCCAAAATGACATTCCGAACATTGTAGTTTCAACCACATACCCACAAATCCCCAGAGTTTACCTGCTCCCTTCCCCAAACCCCCAGTTCCATGGACAGCCCAATTCACTGTACCAACCCTACCCTTCTCAAAAACCAGCACCATTCAACCCAATAGCATCACCATACCACTGTCATGCTAAACTACTGCACAATTACTCCCTTTCACTTATCCTAGATTTTGCCCACATATGGGCATGGGCTCAAAATTTTCTTCACTCTATTGGTCTCCTATAAACCTATCTTTCAGACTCTGAAAGCTGGGCTCTGTGATTCTGCTCAATTTGATTTACTCATATCAAAAGTTCATGTAATATTTGTCTTTCAGTGATTATATTGCTCCACTCAACATAAGGTCTTCAAGATTCATCCATGCTATCCCATATGTTAATACTGCTTTCCTTCTGTCAGCTAAGTAATATTCCACTGTATGTATATATCACAATTTGCTTATCCATTCATCTATTGATGGACATTTGGGTTGTTTCCAACTTTTGGCAATAATGAATAATGCTGCTAATTACATTGATGCCCATATATCTGTTTAAGGTTTGTTGTAGACTTCACAGGGCTTTTGAGGTATAGGATCATGTCATCTGCAAATAGTGAAATTTTTACTTCTTCCTTTCTAATTTGGATGCCTTTAATATCTTTTTCTTGCCTAAGTGCTTGAGCAAGTACTTCTAACACAATGTTAAATGAGAGTGGTGAAAGTTGGCATTCTTGTCTTCTTCCAGATCTTAGAGGAAAAACTTTTAGCATTTCAACATTGAAGATGATGTTAGCTGTGGGATTTTCATATATACTCTTCATCATGTTGACAAAATTTCCTTCTAATTCTATCTTTTGAAGTGTTTTTATCAGGAATTGGTGCTGCATTTTGTTGAATCCTTTTTATGCATCTATTGAGATGATCATGTGAGTTTTTTTTTCTTTAGATCTGTTTATATATTATATTACATTGATTTTCTTACATTGAATCTTCTTTGCATAACAGGGATGAAACACACTTGGCAATGGTGTATAATTCATTTGATGTGTTGTTCAATATGATTAGCAAGTATTTTGTTGAGGATTTTTGCATCTGGGTTTATTAGAGAGATTGGTCTATAGTTTTCCTTTCCTGTGGCATCCTTCTTTGTCTTTGGTATTAAGGTGATGTTGACATCATAGAATGTTTTGCAATGCTCCCACCACTTCTATTTTTCAGAAGAGTTTAAGCAGGATTGGTGTTAGTTCTTTCCAGAATATTTGGCAGAATTCCCCTGTGAAGCCATCTGGTCATGGTCTCTTCTTAGTTGGGAGGTTTTTGATGACTGATTCTATCTCATTACTTGTGATTTGTCAGTTTAGTTCATTAGCTTTTTCTTTCATCAATGTATGCTGCTTGTTTTTTTCTAGGAATTTGTCCATTTCCTCTAAATTAATCATGTTGCTGGCATAAAATTTTATAAGTATCCTATTATGGCACTCTTTATTTCTATGGGGTCAGTGGTGATAACCTCTTCATTTTTTATTTTATTTATTTGCATCTTCTCTCTTTTTTTGTTCGTCTAGCTAAAGGTCTGACAATTTTATTGATCTTCTCAAAGAACGAGCTAATTATTTTTTCTAGGGCTTTTTTATTTTTAATTTCATTTAGCTCTGCTCAAATCTTTGATATTTCTTTCTTTCTATTTGTTTTGGGGTTATTTTGTTTTTCTCTTTCTAATTTCTCCAGGTGTGCAGTTAGGTCTCTGATTTATTTATTTTTTTTAATGTTTTTTTTCTCATATCAACACTAAAGCATTTTTTTTTTTAAGATTTATTTATTTTATTTATTTATCCCCCCCTTGCTGCTTGTGCT
>JAQZBX010065203.1:0-16346 GCA_029593785.1 Cabassous unicinctus | reverse complement strand
GTATTCTTTACACATTGTAGATCTGGAGGCAGAGATTAGAATAATACTATCCATTTTCATACTCACAAAGTGGCCCCTCTTGAGAAATTGGTTCTGGATGAACAGGATTGTATTATGTCACTTGTGTATTTTCTAGGTGACAATTCAGTACCAAACTGCATTTTCTCTCTTAAATGTTCAAATCTAAAATATCAGAAGGTATATGTATTTTCAGGAGTTCCCAAATGGCTAATTAAACTTGCATCTAACTTGACAAAAATTGAGTCAGGTGGCTTGTTTTCCTTTGAGACCATGGACAGCTGGAGATTTGAAGCCTATGGAGCCCAGATTTTCAATCCAGTGCTGTGATAAATTTGTTTGTCACCTTAATTATGGGATGGTATCCAGTTGTTTGGTCAAACAAACACAGGCCTGATTGTTACACTAAGGATATTTTGTAGACTTAACTTACCAGTAAGTTAACTTCATCTATGGCTAATTATACCTAAATTCAACTGAGGAGACTGCTTTCACAATGAGAGATGTCTCATGTGATCAGTTGAAACCCTTAAAAGGGAGAAGTGATGATTTCATCAATTCGGCCAGGCAAATTTTCCTGGGAAGTTCAACAAAAACCCTCATCAGGCTTCCCAGCATGTGGCCTGTTCCCCCAGAATTTAGACTTGCACATTCCCACAGCTATGTGATCCAATTCTTGTTTAAAAAAATTTCATAACACATACCTATATACACACACATACACACACACATATATCCATCCTTTCAGTTCTGTTTCCCTAGAGAACCCTAACTAACACAAGTGCCATGTGTCATACGCAGGGATTTATGTGAATCATATTAAATAAATAGGAACCATATACAGTTCCTTTTCTTATTTGGATACTAAATTATTACTGCCATTGCTTTAGTCACTTATTCAAGATCTTAATTCAGATACTGGTATGACCTAAATTCCATAATTTATACATATCAGAGTTCTTTGGTTATCCCTTTGTTTTTCTTTTTATAACATATTATATTGAAATATTCTCCATGAAAATGATTTAAAAGTTAAATATAAAACTTAATAGGCTAGCCGACATGGCTTGGTGGCTGTAAGCCAGCTTCCCTAACCCTAACCCTAACCCCAACCCTAACCCTAACCCTAACCCTAACCCTAACCCACATATGAGATACTGGGTTCAATCTCCTGCCACAGTACCTAAAAAACAAAACAAAACAAAACAAACAAACAAAAACCTTAATAAAAGTGTAATCCTTAACCACATAAAAACTATAATTATATTGCATTGATATGGTCAAATATCACCAATAAAAACACAGAAATTAGAATTGATTTTAAAAATGACCCAAGCATGTGATATAACCAACAACAACAACAACAAAATAAACACCTCATTTCAAATATAATGCTATAGGTAGGTTAAAAAGTAAAATTTAGAAAATTGTTCTGTGCAAACCCTAATTTAAAATGCTGGTGTAGTTCTATTATTACCCCAAATAAACTAACAAGAATAGAGGAAGTATGACATGATAAAATGATCAATGAATAAAAACAACATAATCTTAGATGAGAGCTGAAAACAGATGTAATAAGCATCAGAATTGAAAGTAGAAATAAACAAATCACCAATTACAGTTAGAGTTTTCAGCACTCCTTTCTCAGTAATTGTTAGTAGAAAAAAATATCAACAAGGACATAGAAAATCTGAACAATGTCATTGACTAACGTTATCTAAGGGGCATTACTAAAACATTCCACCTAACAGCAACAGAAATCACATTTCTCTCAAATTTACATGGAATATCCACAAGTATAGAGCATGCCCTGGTTAGTACAAAAAACCTTAATAAATTTAAAAGAGTTGAAATTATATAAAGTATGTTGTTTGAAAACAATGAAATTGAACAAATCAATAATAGAAAGACAACAAGAAAAACTTCAAGCAATTCCAAATTAAATAGCAAATTTCTAAAAAAACATTTGTCCGAGAGGAATTATTTTGATCTGAACTTAAGTGAAAACACAACCACCACAATTTGTGTAATGCAACTAATTCAGTGTTTGAGGGTTTTTTTTGTTTTGTTTTGTTTTGGTTCTATGTTATTTGTTTTATTTTATTTTTGTAGAAACTTTACATTACATAAATGTTACATAAAAAATATAGGGATTCCCATATGCCTCAAACCCTCACCTCCTATGTTTTCCCCCATTAACAACATGTTTCATTACTGTGGTACATTTGTTAAAAGTGATGAAGACATATTGAAGCATTGCTATTAACCATGGTCTATGGTTTACATTATGGTTTCCACTTTGCTCAGCACAATTTTATAGGTTTTGACACAATGTATAATGGTCTGTATCTATCATTGCAGCATCATGCAGAACAATTCCAACATCCCAAAATGCTCCATGTTAAACCTATTCTTTCCTCTCCTTTCCCTCAGAACCTCTGATGATCACTGCCTTTATATCAATGTTACAAGTTCTTCCATTATTAGAATTGGGGTGCCAATTTTTTCCCAAGGATTAGGATGCAGATAGAACCAAAAACTGTTTTGGTCCATGCAATTTCCAGACTGGCCAGCAGATGGTGCTTGCCAGTGCATCTTTCCACAGAGGTGTTTCAATCTCGGTTTTACCATGTTCCTGTGTTGAAGCTTCAGACTGAAGATTCAGAGCAGGCTTTGCTGGCCAAATTCACTGAAGAAAAGCACCCCAATTTACCTCCTTTTCCATTGAAACAGTGACATGGATGAAGATGCCTATTCCCTTTGCTATCAGTTGCAGTGAGCCAGGGATTTTATGTAGATTGATATCTTGAGGGTGGGAGAAGAGAGCACTTCCAGCCACTGATGGGACTTGGTAATTTATGTTTTTTTTGTGTGTTTTTTTTTTGGGGGGGATAGGGGTTCTTCATCTCACTGTCCCTCATGCTCCTTGGACTTGTTTAGCACTGTCCTGGTCTGCTGATCCCCAAAGCAGGTCCCTTGGACAGCTTTTGGCTCTTTCTCCATTGTTTTTGTGAGAGCATTGAGCACAGCCTTTTAGTCTCATGCCATCTTCCCACAATCCCCTCCCTTCAGTTTTGCCACTTTGTGCCTCATGTATCTTTGAGCACTCAACTAATGTACATAAATATTTAGCATAGTTATTTCTTCTGGGTGATTTGCCACTTTTATTAATATATAATGACCTTCTTCATCCTTTATTACAATTTTGCATTTTAAATCTATTTTGTCTGGTAATAGTATTGCTACTCCAGCTCTTTTCTGGTTACTATTGTATGAAATAATATTGTATTTCACTTTTAACCTGATTCCATTCTTACATCTGAGATGAGTCTCTTGTAGACAGCATATGGATGGCTTATATTACTTTATCCATTCTCTCAGTCTATATCTTTGATTGGGAAGTGAAAGTCATTAACATAATTGATGTTATTACTGTAAAGAGATTACTTACTTCATCCATTTTGTCCTTTGGTTTTCTGTTGTCATATTTTAGTGTTGTCTTTCTTTTAATACTTTAATTTACATTTCTCAATGATCTTCATTTCTACAGCCATCTCCAAATCTCTCACACTTGTTTATTTCCTTGCAGGCTACAGCACTTCCTTTAGTATCTCTTGTAATTCTTGGCCTTGTGTAACATACTCTATCAGTTTTTGTTTGTCTGTGAAGACTTTGAACTCACCCTCATTTTTGAAGGACTATGTTTCTGGATACAGAATTCTTTTCTAGCACTTTTTCTCTTTCAGTACTTTAAACACATCATACCACTTTCTTCTCTCCTCCATGGTTTCTGATGAAAGGTTGACATTTAATCTTATTGAGGCTCCTTACTCTGTGATGCTTTTCTTTTACTGCTTTCAGAGTCTTCTCTTTATCTCTGATACTTGTCATTCTGAATAGTAGGTATCTTGGGTAGGTCTATTCAGATTTGTTTTGTATGGGGTGTGTTGTCTTTCATGGATATTGATATTTTGGTCTCTCATTAGGTTTGGGAAGTTTTCAGTCATTATTTCCTCAAATATTCTTCCTGACACTTTTCCATTCTCTTCTTTTTCTGGGACATCAATAATGTATAAGTTTGTGCATTTCACATTGTCCTTCAATTCACTGAGACTCTGTTCCATTTCTTCCATTCTTTTCCTTTTCTTGTGTACTGTCTTTTTCAATTTGGATGTTCTGTCTTCAAACTCACTAATTCTGTATTTGAGCAATTCAAATCTGCTCTTATGTGCCTCTAATATATTTTTTATCTCATTCATCATGTCTTTCATTCTCATAAGCTGTTACTTTTCTTTGCAGACTTTCAAATTGTTCTTTGTGCTCAACCAGTGTCTTCTTAATATCCCTTATCTCTTTAGTCATATTTTCTTTAAAATCTTTGAATTGATTTAGGAGAATTGTGTGATTATTATTGATTAGTTGTCCTAAATCCTGTATCTCTTCAAGATACTTGTTTTGTTCATTTGGCTGGGCCAGGTCTTACTTAGTATGGCTTGTAGTTTTTTGCTGATGTCTTGGCATCTGAATATGTTGATGAATACATTGATGAATGCTCAATTTCTCTCTCTTCTTTATTGTTCTTTTTTCACAGCTTCTCATTATTATTTTGTTCAATTTATTCTTAGTCCTTAACACTGTCCAGCTTCAGTTATGAAAATGAGACCAGGGACTCATTAATGGGGCACAGATTTTCTCCCAGGAGATCAGATAAAGAAAATGTTTAAAATGGTTTTATTCCTTGCAATTTCTGAACAGGCCAGACGATGGTGCTCTTGTGTACTCCTTTCCACTGAGCTGTTTATTTCAATCTCTGCTTTCCCTGTTTTGGTCTGGTCAGACATGAGATTCAAAACACACTCTGCTGGTTGAATTCACTGAAGAGAAACCCTGAGACCCTTACCTTTTCCCTTGTGACAGCTGACGGTGTAGATGGTATCTTTCCCCCATCTTGGCTGCAGTGAGCTGGGGTTTTTATCCCCATTTAATATCTTGGGACTGGGGAAGGGGTGCCTTTTCCTGCCACTGCAGGGTTTTGGTAACTCACATTTGTTGCTTCAGGTTCTTCATTTCTCTGTCCCTTATGCTCCTGGAACTTGTGTAGCACTGTCTTCATCTGCTAACCCCCAAATCAGGTCCCTTAGAAAACTTTTGGCACTTTCTTCATTGATTTTGTAAGAGAGTTGAGCCCTGCATACTACTCCAATGCCATATTCCAGGAAAATCCTAATAATAGGCTTTAAATTCAGGAATTGAGAATCCTCCAACTTTCTTCTTTTTTAAAAAAAGATATTTTTGGCTATTCTGGGCCCTTATCCTTCCAGAAACATTTGATAATTTGCTTTTTCATTTCTTCAAAGAATGCTGTTGTAATTTTCATCAGTATTACATTAAATCTGTGGCTCAGTTTGGGTCAAATTGACATCTTCATGATATTCAGTCTTACAACTTATGAACACAGTATGTCCTTCCATTTATTTTTGTCATCTTTGGTTTATTTTACCAATATTTTATAGTTTTCAGAATACAAGTCCTTTATGTCCTTAGTTAAGTTTATTCCTAAACAGTTGGTACTTTTTATCCCTATTATAAAAGGAAAAGTATGTCTAGAGTTGCTTCAGTAACTATTAGTGAAATGCAGGTCAAACTTACAATGAGATATTATTTCATGTCTTACAGAATAGTCATTAATTTTTTATAAAAACACAGGAAACCACAAATGCTTGAGAGGATGTGGAGAAATAGAAACACTCCTTTACTGTTGGTGGAAGAATAAAATTGTGCAGCCTCTGTAGAAAATGTTTTGGTGTTTCCTCAGGAAGCTAAATATAGAACTGCCACATGATCTAGCCATCTGCTACTAGGAATATATTCAGAAGAAGTAAAAGCAAGGATGTGAACAGATATTTGCACACCGATGTTCATAGCAGCATTATTCACAATTGCTAAGAGATGGAAACAACCCAAGTGCCCAACAATCCATGAATTGATTAAACAAAATGTGGTATATACATATAGTGAAATACTATTATGTTGTAAAAAGAAATGAACTGGGGTAGCATATGACAACATGTGTAAACTTAAGGACATTATGTTGAGTGAAATAAGACAGGCACAAAAGGACAAATGGTGTATATTTTCACTGATATGAACTTAATATGATGAGTAAGCTTAGAGAAATGAACTAGAGAATATCAGTTAGTAAGAGACAGAATCTGGATTAGTAAGGGACTGCTAATGCTGAAAGTATGTAAGAGGTCAATTTTAAATACATAGTAATAGATGGAGTTAATGATAGCACATCTTAATGAGTATAACAAACACTCCTGACTTATAAATATGTGTTTGAAAGGGGTAGTCTAGGTACGATAATATTAATTATTAATATTAATTGAAAGGCATTTAGAGGAATATGTGGGGACTATATAATATAGTGATTTTGGTGATAGAATTGGATTCTGATTAATATAAATACAAGGAAGTTCTTCTACACCAAGGTGTTAAGAATGTGGTGATACATGGGAATTATAGATCAAGTTTACAATAATATTTTAATATCTTGGTAACAAAGCAAATAAGGTGCTATATCAATGATGAAGTTCAGAAAAGAATATGAAGTTTAGTTTTATGAGATAGTAATATTGTTACCAGATTTTGCCTAGAATCTTGACTAAGGTACAAGAAATGAATTTTGAGAGTACATCTCAAACCAGTAATTTATTAAGGTAGGGAGGGAGAAGAAAGGGGGAAAAAAACAGATCAAGGGCTCCCAAGAGAGAGGAAGGGGCTGAAGAGTGATAAAGTGGGCTGATTTACAGGTCACAATTGCCCATTATAGATTATAAATGCCCAGGTTTTACTTGTGTGTTGATCCATGTGGGGGAGACAGAACAAAAGCAGGGTGTAGAAGGCAAGAACAGGGGACCAAAGGCTATAGAGAGATAGTTCAGCCTTTGTGCTTGCTTTTTAAACCATTAATTATTCCACCCCTTTGCTAATGGCATGGGAGGAGTTCCAGGTGTTTGCTGTTTTGATTGATTTCCCCACCCAGCAATCCCCCATGAAGGCCCAATGATAAGGCCCCTAGAGAATAACCAGGGTTTCTCCTGGCTTCTAGAGGAAATCCCATTCCAAATGAGATTTCTTACGGGGGTCTTCCAGCAGCCAACATGGGGGTATCAATATCCACATGGACCATTGCCAGGTTCCAGATCCATCTATTGATTTCCTATCTAGCCTGCTTCAATATGATTAAGCAATTTTTTAATTCTTCATTTTCTTCATTAACAAGGAGACCTTCATCATGTCATTTAACATGTATGTGATCAGCTGTGTATCTTTCTGAACACTGGAGAAACAATTGTGTTTGCTTTTAGGGTTTGATGAGATAAATATGCTTGGTCAGAATTTTTTGGAATAATGCTTCTATAACTCGTTCAACTTCTTTTTGTCTGTTTTTTTATTTTTTATTTTTTGAATCTGAAATAAATTCATTTTAAAAAGAATGACTGAATCACATTGAATATCTAGGTATAAATTTAAGACTACATGGAAAAAAGTCTATATGAAATAAACATTTATATGTTATTATTTTTTTTCTAGTGGGGCTTTAAGATCAAAAGAATAAAAGAAATTTAACCCTCTTATGATTAGAAAAAGGCACGCATCATATAATGTCATACATAAGTCTAAAAGTAATTTCCACCAAACATAATGCATGTAATTTTAACATGTCTTGCCCCATTACAAAATCCCAGGTTCTACTAAGAGAGATGTAGTAGTGCAATCTTGCCACATTTTTGATAAAAGTGCCAATGTTGAACCTCATTCCTTTTCATTTTTCTAAAACAATCATTTCAATATATATTAGATATCCTTTAAATTTAATAAGCAGAATATTAGAAAGAAGATCGTATAATGAAGATTGAATGTGTATTATTTTACTTTAATTTTTAAAAAGTATAAAGATTAACTTCCAAAAGTGGAAATTTTGGAATTTGGGACATGGCATACCCAATTGTAAGCTAGATTGTAGATTTCTGCACTAAAATTAAAGAATTAGACTTTATGTAAATATGACTGACATAAACCATTATTTAAATGTGATATGCTCACATTTCAACTGTGATATAATTTTCAACACTGGTGTTTTTGAAATGGATCTTCAGGAACTAAGGAATCACATGAAATTAGGGAAAACTTCTTAAGGAAAACTCTGAGAGTGATATCAAAATATAATATCTGACAAACTGCCCAATTTTAAATTTTAATTGTATTCAATTTTGTTTTCTCTAGTGATATTTTATAGAAATTCCATTTATTTTTCAGTAACTTATACATTAAAGTAATGTGCCTTAAGATATTGTGTACTAGTGAATTAAGAGTATTCAATGTATGCATAAACACAGACATATACATAACACCCTGTTACTTTTTTATAATAGGATATATGTATGAGGTTGGTAAGGAATAAAAGAGTATTAATTTATGTGGGGACTCCAGGCCTGGGCTCCCCAAAAGTCCTCAGCATGTAACTGCCTATGTGACCTAGACATAAGTTAAAGGTTAACAACCCTCCCTGGAGGGGAGATAATGTATAGATGGTATCATAAACTGAGTCTCCTCAGAGGAGTAAAACTTCATTCCTGTGATAACATCACAAGACCCCATGTGTACCACCCTGGGACTGTAGCAGAAACTATGCTTTCATACCCTATGGAATGTCCTTGCTCTGAAACTCCTTATATCACCCTTAATTTTCCCATTGCTCTGTGGAGTGATATCTTCATTCCCAGACCACCACCATCAGAGATGCTCTCCTGTTCATAGGTCCCCATAAAGCTTATGTCTGATTCTGTGCCCAGTGTGTTCTTTGGTCTCATGGCCGCACCAACTCATGCCCTTCAGGAGTTGGGTTAAAACAATTGGTGAGCCATGAGGCAGGAGACTGAAGGACTGTCAGCAGTAGTGAGCATGAAATCAGGAAAAGGAGACTCCATGAGGGAAATCCAGAGTTGGCCTATAACATCCATGTGAGGATGGGTGACTGTCCTCTTGGATGAGTGGGGACCACTGAGAGAATTTCGGGACACCCTACAATCTCTGGTAGGTATTCTGTCTGTATTACCGGAGGCAGCAAAGAAACTGCACTTAAATAAGAAAAAGGGAGACTACCAGACAGTGGTGGATATAGCATGGCCTCTGTTAGGAGACTTGCAGATGGCTACAAAGACAGAACAAGCAACAAAGTTATCTGTCTACTACTGAAAAGAAAAGTTAAAGCTAGAAATGGATAAGCACCTAGCACAGACAGAGATGAAATACTCTTTAGCAGACTACCTGCACCAAGTTGATGATCAATTGTAAACCTTACCTTGTAGTTGTGCTTGAACTATGGGCAATAGTCTGCCTCTAGTTCAGGTCTTGAGGATATTAATCACTCATGGGTGGGACCCTAAGGCATGGGATCCTATGGACTCTTCCTCAGATGAGAAGAAAGAGGAAGAATGGGAGGTAGAAGAAGATGAGGCTGCCCCAAGTGTGTGCCCTATAGTACAAAAGAAGTTGAAGGCATTACAAAACCAACCCTCTGAAGTCCAGCATTTCCAAGACCTCCAAGTAAAAGTTACATGTAACCATGGGGGACCATACTGCTGCTGAGTTGAGCAATGTTGGGCAAAGGTACAGGCAGAGATCAAGAGAGTCCCTGCATAATTGGCTTCTAAGATTATGGGACACTGGAGCCGAAGGAGTTGCATGAGCAGTGGTTTTAATGAGTAACTTGGCATCCATCACCACTCACCCTTCTCTATGTCAGCATCTCTATACTTCCTCTAGTGAAATAGAAACTGTGTCACCATTGGTGTGGCTCATTAATAGATGTCAGGCTGCATGGCCTAATGATATATGTATGAGATAGGAGCTATACCTCATGCCACCCCTCACTGGCAGTGCATGGAAGAGTTTTACTGGGATTGTGGATGAAACCTGCCATTTATACTGCAAATTTTGTGGGGCCTGACAATAAATCTTTTACTGCTCCTGACCATTATGGGACTCTAGTGTCAGTCCTGAGCCCCTAGTGGGGCAGTCTGTGTTGCAAGCTGCACAGTCAGGCTATAGGATATTTAGGGGAATCAGAAAGGCTGTGGAGAAAGGGGGCTGGAATTTGGGCACCAAGGAAGGTGCCCCTAGGTCATGATGGTCATAATTGTGTGTCATACAAGCAAATGTGGGTGTCCTTATTGCCAACTAGAAATAATATGTAGGCAGCCTAAAATGGTTTTAGTGAAACTTTGGAGCAAGCTCCCAAAGGACAAGAGATTTATGAAAATGTCCCCTCAGAATGCTGAGGGAGAAAGAAACATAGGGAAAAAAGCTGCCATCCCAACCCTGGGAACCTTCTGCTCTCCCAGAGAAAGACTGGCAAGCACACTTCTTCCTGCCTTAGGGGAGGGGTCAATATCTCTGGGTGAAAGCAGTAACTGGGGATCCTGGGGATCATAGGCCACAGGTAAAGTTAGCTATTTATTGGTCTCCTACTCATCAACTAAGAGTATTAGTCTTAGTAGACACAGGAGCTGAATGTACTTTAACTCATGGCAATGTAGCATGATTCCATGGGCCAGTGCTGGCTATGGGAGCAAACAATGTGTGTTAAATAATAAAATTTAGTTTTACAAATTGGACAATTAATGCCCTAAAGACATACAGTGTATATTTTTCCTATGCCCAAATTTAGTTTAGAAATTGACATTCTCCAGAATGCCACTTACAGACTACCATAGGAGAATTCTGCCTCTGTCACAGAGTAATAAAGGTGGTGCTAAGGGGATAAGCTAAATCATCCCCAATGAAGGTGCCCTAACTTTTAATAATTGTGGTTACCCAACAATACAAACTCCTGGGGGGCATCTAGAAATTACTGCTACCATTGAGGAATTAGAAGGTAGCGATAATAATCCTTACCCAGAGGCCCTTCAATAGTCTTGTATGGCTACTATGAAAGCCTGATGGAACATGGTGCATGAGAGTAGATTATCATGAATTAAATAAGGGAATACCACCACTGTATGAAGTGGTCCTAAAAATTGCTGATTTATTGCAAGAAATTAGTACCCAATTATGTCAATATCACTTTGTTTAGATGTTGCCAATGGTTTCTCTTTTTTTTAATTATTTTATTTTATAAAAGATACAATACATAAATGTTACACAAAAAAAATAGGGATTAGCATATGCCCCACTCCCCACACCTCCCACACCCTACCACAAAAACATCCTTCAATAGTGTGGCACATTCATTGCAATTGGTAAATGCATCCTGGGGCTTTGCCATTAAGCATGGACCATAGTTCACATTGTAGACCACACTCTCTCCCACACAATTCTGTATATTATGTGATGATATAAAATGGCCTATATCTGTCATTGCAATGTCATTCAGGATGATTCCCAAGTACCAAAAAAGCCCCTGTATTACAACTGTTTTTCCCTCTCCCTCCTCCCAGAGCCTCCAGTGGCCACTGGCTCCACATCAAATGTTGTAATTTCTTCCATTGCTAGAATCACAATATGTCTATATTAGAATACCAGTAAGTACACTCTAGTCCGTAGTTCTTTCCCTAATCCTGAGGATTCTGGGGTGGTGATGTCCACTCTACATCTAACTGAGAGGGGGCTTATATCCAATGGGGAAGATGGATAGGACTATTTTGCTTAGAGTTGCAGACTCTCTCTGTTCCTTGGGATGGTCATTGCCCATCATCATCTCCTTGTTAGTTTTCCTGGGTGAGTCCAATGAGCTGTAGAGTAGGTTCTTCAACTCCTCTGAGGTTCTGGGCTCAGCTGGCACATGGGCAGCCCAAAGACATGGGTTGTGAGCCAACAACCGTAGGGACAAAATCTATGATAAGGTGAAAGTGCGTAGTTGCATATTGAAGAGATATGACAGGAGGGTATTGATAATACTGGGTTGGCTGGTGCAAGTTTGGCAAATGAGTAGATTGGGGAGGGTGGGTTGGAAGGTCCAGGGAATTGGGGGGAGGGTTGGGAGTGGGACCAGGTGAACACTTGGGATTTGCGGGTGTGTAGTTGAAACCACAAATTTGGGAATGCTTTTATGGCAATATGACAAGGAAGGTTTACTGGTTTAGGGTGTTGGATTTGGGAGCATTTGGGACAGGGTGCATCTGGAGCAGGTTTCCAGGGAGGGTGTGAGTGATCATTTTGTCATAATGTGTTGTATCTGTGGGTGGAGACCCACATAATGAGTGGGAAGGAGTTGGACTCCCATACTCAGGAGGACCAATTTGCTCACAAATAGAGAGGTGGGAGTCTCTCGAGAGCATAGGTGGTTCCTAATAGGGGAGGAAAACCCAGTGTGTCAAGACCTCAGTGTTGTTGCATGTAACTATGAATCTTGTTGCCAATGTTTTCTTTAGTATCTCCTTAGACAAGTGAAGCCAGCCTGCATTCACCTTCACTTGGGAAGGCTAACAATGGATTTTAAATGTTCATCCCCAAAGCTATATGCTTAGCCAGAGCAACTGTCACGGCCTTGTGGCAAAGTGTCTGGCCCTGTGAAGGAAACCTGTGACTGTAAAACTATTTCATTGTATTGATATTATGTTAACCAGTAATTCTCTTTCAGAATTAAAAGAAGCTTCAGAGACAATAGTATCTCACCTTGAAATCCCTGATGAGCAATCAATCAGGACAATCTGCAAGGCCCTGGCTGCTCTATCAAATACCTGGGCACTGTTTGGTTGGGTAAGACAAAACTATATCCTCCGCTCTAATTGTCAAAGTACAATGTTTTATCATGCCACAAACTCAAAAACAATTAATGGCTTTTCTGGGGTTGTTGAGGGACTGGAGACCATTCACCCCCCATTTAGCTCAAATATTAAACCATTGTATATGCTTATCAGTAAAGGTCATGCCTGGGATTGGGAGGAAAACCAGCAGTCTGCTTTGAAAGAAGCAAAGAGGGCACAGGCTCAAGCACTAAGGGGGTTGTACTCTGACTTTCCCTGAGAAGGAATGTGGCCAGCACCAATATTGGCTATGGGTGGAGTTTGTGGTAAAGGCAACATTCTAAGTGAGTACCCTTTGGGTTTGGGTCACAATTATGGAAAGGGACTAAATTGTGACATAACCCTTAGATAAGCAGCTATGCACAGCATATAATGCCTTGTTGCAAGTAGAAGGTTTAACCCAAAAGTGACCAGTCATTCTTAACACTGCCATCCCTATCCAGGGGTGTATCACACATACTAGGAACAATCTTTGATGTCAGTGTGCATTTAAGTGACTTACCAACCTGGAAGGCTTATCTGCTGCATGAAGTGTCTTCAACACCAGCCTTTTAAGTACTGAAATGCTTGAGATCCTAGCCTCAGTGTCCTATGTAAAAGATTCTTCAGCCTAAATTACAACCCCCAAGGTGGGCATTGAATTGCCCACTAAAGAAGGCATAGGAACAGTTAGAGAAAATGCATGATACATGGATGGTTTGGCTAGTTGACAGCCTCCTATGTAGATGGCTGTGATTTTACAACCCAGCACTGAAACTATTTGGTCAGAAACAGGTGTCATGCAAAGCAATCAGTCGGCTGAACTAAGGGCCCTGTGGATGGTTATTACACATGAGCCCGGGAACACAATAGCAATCTGTACTGAGAGTTGGTCAGTGTACAAAGGCCTTGCCACTTGGGTGGCAAATTGGAAACAAGAAAAATGGACTGTCATGGGCTGCCATCTCTGGAGGAGAGATCAGTGGAAGGACTTCTGGAGCACCTGCCAGGGATGACAGGTAAATGTCTATCATGTCCTTGACCTCTCTTCTCACAGCCACCTTAGGAATGTTGAGGCAAACCCATAACACTGAGACTCCAGAAGTGACAAAATGACATAACAGAAAAAGCAGACATCATGGCTACCAGGCTTTGTGGTGCTTAGCCCACCAGTTTCAGATGCCTGTCACTCACCAGCAGCTCATGGACACCACACACAAGTGTCCATCAAGCTTGCTCCTATGACCACAACAATTCCTCATTGGATGTGTCATATTGGGCTAAATGCAGACCCCAGTAACATGATGGCAAGTATATTGCACCAGTCCCACCCCACTCTTGGAAGGGGCAAGGTATGCTTTCGCTGATATAGACACTGCCTTGGGACTCTTGTGGGCTTTCCCAATAGGAAAGACCAACCAGCAGGCCACTATATGCTGCTGAGGAAAAATATGTACCATATACAAGGTGCCACACAACCACTGATAAATTAGCTATTGAACCCCATTTGTTTAATTTCCTTTCTTGACCATGGTGACATGATTTTATAGGCCTACTA
Source organism: Cabassous unicinctus (assembly GCA_029593785.1). Lineage (NCBI taxonomy): Eukaryota > Metazoa > Chordata > Mammalia > Cingulata > Chlamyphoridae > Cabassous > Cabassous unicinctus. The sequence goes on along the minus strand of JAQZBX010065203.1, from coordinate 1,976 downwards.
GTTTCCTCCATTATTTCTTAGATATTTTTACAATTAAAAAAAATTATTTTTTAAAGAAGCTTTAGATTACATAAATGTTACATCAAAAATATAGGAAATTCTGATATGTTCCATTCTTTTCCCCTCCCACACTTTCCCTTTTAGCCCTATCCAGACAAATGGCCCACCTGTAACCCCCAGCAATCACCAATAAGTTTTCCCTGCCCCAATAACTGATGGCCCAAACCCCCACACTCTGAAAAATGAGACATGCGGGACCTCAAATCTGACCTCAAGATTGTCAAACATTCTGTTAAAAATTCCAACATGTCTACCTCACCCTACCCCAAATCCCCCACTCCACAGAGTAAAAGTCAGGATTTTTCCACTGTCCTCACTAGTACCCTGCCCCTATGCTATTTAAAGAACAGCCCAAATCAGTCAAATGGGCTGAAGTCTCACTTCAGACCCCTGCCATGCTGGTGGACAGGCTTAAGTTTCACTTAAGACCCCCACCATGCAGGTGGTGTAATAAACTCCCCCAGCTGAACTTTGGTCTCTCTCCAAGCCTCATAAACCAAGATCTAGTATTCCCCCATTAATGTCATCTTTCATTAGTGTGGTACTTTTGTTACAACTGATGAGCACATATTGAACCACTGTTACTAAGCATGGACTATAGTTTACATTATAGTATACACTTTGCTCCACATAATTTTATCGATTTTGATAAAATGTATCATGGCCTGTATCCATCATTGCAATGTCATATAGGACAAGACCAATGTCCCAAAATGTCCCTATGTTATGCCTATTCTTCCCTCTCCCTCTCCTCAGAACCTCTGGTGGCCACTGCCTTTATATCAGTGATACAAGTTCTTCCATTGCTAGAATACAAATAAGTCTACTTTAGTCGATAGTTGAATTCCCCCAATGTTTGTTCATTCCTCAATTGTGAGGATTTTGGGATGTAAAGCCAACTGTATTTCTGATTGAGAGGCTATTTAGATATTTTTGATATTTCACTTCAAGTTTTAATTTGGTGAAGGCACTTGAGATATTTATGTACAAATTGTTATATTTAACCCTCTCTATTCTATATGCTTTTGACATTATAACTGATGTCATACTTTTAAATTACACTTAATCTTTTGAGGATGGATTTTCCATTTTCTTGAATATCTGCATTCAGGAGTTAGGAACTATCATATCTCATTTCTTAGCAAAACATTTTGCAGGTTTATTTGAACATTATCATACAAAAAATCCCACCACTACAAATATCACAGCACACTCATATATATTGCAAAGAATTACCTTGGCAATGAGATGAAATAATTAAAGAAACATTAATGTTGAGAACACAGAGAGAATGCAATTTAATTGCCACTTGAAAAGGAGTAATTGTAACACTGTAATGAATCTACAAATATAAGGACAAACAAGGAGACACTAGATAAGAAAGGGAATCACTAGATTTCTTCTAAAGAACAAAGGGAAAATGACATTGACTATGGGAAATATCAGTTTGATTTTTTGCTTTTTTTTCTGGACTACTGACATTCTATCTTCTCTTGGTCCTGAGTTCTTAGAAAGGCTTTCAGCTGTGGGGCTTTTCTTGGAGGCTGTCAGTCACTAAGAGAAAGAATGAGCTCTACCATGAGGTAAATGAAGAATTGCCACACTAAGATGTAAACCTCAAATATTCTAGGAAAATATTTAAGTAAGAACAAAGAGAAGCACATGAAGATTCCAGAAATAGATGAATTATGAGTGATAAATAACTTGGTGAGGCTTATTCCTGTCTTTAAGAATAGTTGAGACCAAATAAGTAAAAATGATTTCTAAGGAAACATGCCAATTAAATGAGAAATGAAAACCTTGACAGTAACATTATCATCAGTGATGTAAGTAAAGACCAAGTTTTATGAACTTGTTACAATTATTGTTTTTATTAGGAGGAAATATAGATCTCAAAAATGAGAAAAGTTTAAAAG
>JAQZBX010065202.1:0-16353 GCA_029593785.1 Cabassous unicinctus | reverse complement strand
CAAATAAATTTGATAATTGGCTTTTTGATTTCTGCAAAAAGGCTGTTGGGATTTTTATTGGGATTGTATTGAATCTGTAAATCAGTCTGGGTAGAATTGACATGTTAATGATATACGGTCTTCCAATCCATGAACATAGAATGTTCTTCCATTCATTTAAGTCTTCCTTGGTTTCTTTTAACAATGTTTTGTAGTTTTCTGAATGCCGGTCCTTTATGTGCTTGGTTATGTTTATTCCTAAATATTTTATTATTTCAGTCGCTATTATAAATGGATTTCTTTCCTGATTTCCTCTTCAGATTGCACATCAGTAGTGTATAGAAAAGCTATTGATTTCTGCATATTAATCTGGCATCCCGTCACTTGGTTGAACTCGTCTATTAATTCTAGTAACTTTGTTGTGGATGGCTCAGGATTTTCTAGATATAGATTCATACCATGAGTGAATTGTGAAAGTTTTACTTCTTCTTTTCCTATTTGGTTGCCTTTTATTTCTTTATCTTGCCTAATTGATCTAGCTAGTAATTCTAGCACAATATTGAATAATAATGATGACACTGAGTCCCCTTGTCTTGTTCCTTATCTCAGTGGGAAAGGTTTCAGTCTTTCACCATTGAGTACAGTGCTAGCTGTAGCTTTTTCATATATGCACTTTACCATACAGAGAAAGCTTCCTTCTATTCTTAACTTTAGGAAGGTTTTTTTTTATCAAGAAAGAGTGCTGTATTTTGTAAATTACTTTTTCTGCATCAATTGAGGGGATCATGTGATTTTTCTTCTGCAATTTATCAATTTGTTTTACTCTACTAATTAATTTTCTTTTGTTGAACCACCCTTGCATACCAGGGATAAAACCCACTTGATCATGGTATATATTTCTTTTAATGTGTTTTTTGATTCAGTTTGCAAGTATTTTGTTGAGGATTTTTCATCTATATTTGTCAGATATTGGTCTGTAATTTTCTTTTTTCATAGCATCTTTATCTGATCTTGGTATTAAGGAGATGTTGGCTTCATAGAATGACTTTAGTAGTATTCTTTCCTGTTCAATTTTTTGGAAGAGCTTGAGCAGATTGATATAAGATCATCTTTGAATGATTAGTAGAATTCACTGTGAAGCCATTTGGACCCAGGCTTTTCATCTTTTGGAGGTTTATGATGACTGTTTCAAACTCTTCACTTGTGATTGGTTTTTTGAGGTCTTCTATGTTTTCTAGGGTCAGTGTAGGTGGTTCATATGTTTCTAGGAATTTGTCCATCTCATCTACATTGTCTATTTTATTGGCATACAGGTGATCAAAAATCCTCTTGTGATCACTTTTAATTTTGTGAGGTTTTTGGAAATGTTCTCCCTCTCATTTGTGATTATTGTATTTGAGTCTTCTCTCTTTTTCTTTGTCAGTCTAGACAAGCATTTGTCAATTTTGTTGATCTTCTCAAAGAACCAACTTTTGGCTTTGTTGATTCTAGTTTTTTCCAATTCCATTTATTTTTGCTCTGAGTTTTATATTTCTTTCCTTCAGCTTGGTTTGGGATTAGTTTGATGCTCTTTTTCTAGTTCAGAGTGCAGTTAGATCTTCAATTTTAGCTCTTTCTTCTTTTTTAATGTAAGTACTGAGGACTATGAATTTTCATCTCAGCACAGCCTTGGCCATGCCTCATAGAATTTGATATGTTGTGTCCTCATTTCCATTCATCTCAAGATATTTGCTGAATTCTCTTGCAATTTCTTCTTTGACCCACTGATTATTTAAGAGTTTGCTGTTTAATCTCCATATATTTATGAATTTTCCCTTTTCTCTTTTTCCATTCAATATCAATTTCCATCTTCATTCTGATATGATCAGAGAAACTTTTTTGTTTAATTTCAATCTTTTTAAATATATTCAGACTTCTCTTGGAACCCAACATATTGTCTATCTTGGAGAGTGAGCATAAGAGCTTTAAAAGAAAATATATCCTGCTGTTTTGGGGTGCAATGTTCTATAGATATCTGCTAGGTTTAGTTCATGTATCATATTATTCAAATGTTCTTTTTCTTTATTTATCTACTTTCCAGAAGTTCTATCATATACTGAGAGTGGTATATTTAAGTATCCAACTCTTGTTGTACAAACATTTGTTTCTCCCTTCAGTTTTGCTAGTCTATGCATCATGTAACTTGGGACACTTGGGTGAGGTGCATAAATATTTAGCATAGTTCTTTCTTCTTGGTGACTTGCCCCTTTTATTAATATATTATGACCTTATTCGCCCTTAAAACAGTTTTCCATTTAAAATGTATTTTGCTCAATATTAGTATTACTACTCCAATTTTTGGGGTTACTTTTTGAATGGAATATCTTTTTCCAGATTTTCAAATCTGTCTTTCTTTTTCCTTTCAAGCTGCAACACTCCCTTTTGTAGCTCTTGTAATTCTGGTCCTTTGGTAACGTATTCTATCAGATTTTATTTATCTGTGAAGACTTTGAATTCACCCTCATTTTTTTATGGACAGTTTTCCTGAATACAGAATTCTTTGCTAGCAGTTTTTCTCTTTCAATACCTTAAAAAACATCATACCATTTTCTTCTCTCCTCCATGGTTTCTGATAAGAAGTTGGCACTTAATCTTATTGAGATTCCCTTGTTTGTGCTGCTCTTCTTTTCTCTTGCTGGCTTCTGAATCTTCTTTTTATCTCTGACATTTATCATTCTGAGTAGTAGGTGTCTCATGGTAGGTCTATTTGGATTTATTCTGTTTTGAATATGTGTTCCCTCATGGATATTGATATTTCTGTCTTTCATATGGGGTGGAAGTTTTTGGTTATTATTTTCTCAAATATTATTTTTGCATCTTTTCCATTCTTTTCTCCTTCTGGGAAACCAGTAATGCAAATGTTTCTGTGTTTCATGTTGTCATTCAATTCCCTGAGACCCTGTTCTATTTTTTCCATTCTCTTCTCCTGTCTTTTCCAGTTCAGATGGTCTATCTTTGAAATCACTAATTCTGTCTTCGAGCAATTTAAATCTGTTCTTATTTGCCTCTAATATATTTTTAATCTTATCCATCATAACTTCCATTCCCATAAGACCTGTTATTTTCTTTTCAGACTTTGAAATTGTCCTTTATACTCACCCAGTGTCTTATATATATCTTTTATCTCTTTAGTCATATTTTCTTTTAATTCTTTGAATTGATTTAGGAGAGTTGTGTGATTATCATTGATTAATTTTCTTAAATCCTGTATATTTTCAGGATATTTGGTTTGCACCTTTGACTGGGCCATCTCTCCCTGTTTTGTAATACGACTTGTAATTTTTTGGTGATATCTAGGCATCTTAATATGTTGGTGAATTTACTCTGATGGCCAGTTTCTCTATCTTGCCTTTTGTTTTTTTTTTTTGTTTTTTTTTCACAGCTCTTCTTTGATATTTGATTCTACTTATTCTAAGACTTTAAAATTGCCCAGCTTAAGCTATCAAAATCATGTCAGGGACCCATTAATGGGGTGCAGATTTTCTCCAAAGGGTTAGAGTACAGAGAGTACCCAAGCAGTTTTGTCTATGCAATTTCCATACCTGCCTGTAGATGGTCCTTGTCAGTGTACTTTTCCACAGAGGTGTTCCTTTCAATCTCCATTTTTATGTGTCTTGGTCTGGCAATAGGTAAGTCTGAAAGCAGGCTCTGCTGGCTGAATTCACTAAAGAAAAGCCCCCACCCACCCTCTCATTTTCCTGATAACAGTTGACAGGGAGGAAAATATTTGTTCCCCTCAGTCAGCTGCAGTGAACCAGGGGTTTTAGCCAAATATCTTGGGGGTGCAGGAGTGGAGCCCTTCCCAGATGCCATGAGGATTTGGTAACTCTCATTTGTTCTTTCAAGTTCTTTATCTCTCTATCCCTCACCCTCCTGGGAGTTGTGAACCACTGTCCTGGTCTGCTGACAACCAAAACAGGTTACTCAGATAGTTTTTAGATCTTTCTCCATTGCTTTTGTGACAAAGTTGAAACCTGTCTGCCTAATCCAATGTCATTTTCCCATAATTCTGGTTTCAGTTTTTTAAAAGCTTCATTTTATTTATTTATTTCTCATCCCTCATTGTTTGTGCTCACTGTCTGCTCTCTGTGTCTGTTTGTTGTGTGCTCGTTTTCTTTTTAGGAGTTACAAGGAACCAAACTTGGGAAATCCATGTGAGAGGAAGGCACCCAATTGCTTGAGACACCTCTGCTCCCTGCCTGTTGTGTCTATCATTGTATTACCTTACTGTGTCTCTTCACTACATCATCTCATTGTGTCATCTTGTTGCATTAGCTTACCATACCTGCCCATCATGTCAGCTTGTTGTCTTTTTCATCTTCTTTAAGAATCTCTAGAAACCAAATCTGGGACCTCCCATGTGGTAGATGGGTGCCAAACTGCTTGAGGCACATCCACTTCCCTGGCTTCAGTTTTAACATTAAGGAGCTTTTCTTTGGAAGTAGTCTTTAATCACTGAAGGTCCATTCTTGAAGGAGGGCAACAGTCCTCTAATTGTGGAACTGTAGCTTTTCTATGTCCATTTAAAAGATTTCACAGAGCTATTCTGTATATAAGGCATGCTCTTCCTAATATATAAGGCATTATGGAAAAGGGTGTGATCCTTTGGTGTAAACTGGAGACCAGTCCCAAACCAACATGAATTTTAAGCCCTTTTCATCACCCAACTGAATATTTTCACTTATAGCAAACTCTGTGGTTTGCTTCACCCACTGGTGAGGACAGTTGAATAGCAATGTGCCTAACAGCGAGATACAGGTACTGTTGAACAGGGCCAATAAGGAAGTATCAGAGAACTCAAACACAACTAGATATTGTTCTAACAGTTGCCATGTGGCATCCAAGAATAGCAAAAATAAGGGAGACTCTTTTTCTGATCTCTTTAAATAGTTGCATCTGTCTAGGAACTGATAGCCAGCCATGAGCCATTCCTTCTGTATCAGACACTGAAATACAGTAATTGGCTTAATATAGGGATCTGGCATCACTTGAATAAGAGACACTATGAAATAACTCAAATCTCTTCCTCCTCCTTTTATCGGATTGCAGACATAAGTTTGCTCTCCAGAATGTACACAAGTTCTACTAAACATTTAATGAATCCCCTTACATATTATAACCACCTAGAACTTTCCAATGAAGATAGCCATTTCTGTTAAGCTTCTTCAAAAGACACATTAACACATAGTTGCTTAAGTTTTACAAATGTGATCTGTATTTCTTGGATATTAGGCAAAGTCATATCCAAATCCAATTTGTAAAAATCACTTCTCTGTGGATGATTTCTAGCTATCGCATTACAGATATTTTGATCAATTTTTCACTGCTGCAACACATCTTTTATGATGGCTCTTCTCACCCAGGCACTGCCATTAGGGGGGCTCCAGGACAGCAGTGGCACTCTTCTTCCAACAAATAATGAGAAAAAAACTTTAGGTTAGGCATAACAGTTTATTTTTGTGAGTCTTTTAAAATTCTCAATTAAGTCTTTTCGTTTTCCAATTTGAAGGCACTCAGTACAAATAGAAAATCATTTCTAAGTTCCTGTTTACTACTGTGAGCTGATATTTTTCACAAAGAAAGTTAGAGCACTTTTCAGATCTTCTCTTAAACACCCTCATATTGTTCTCATTTCTGCCTGGAAATTTACTGACTTCCAGGCCCTCTTCCATTTCCAGTACGACACCTCAGGTGCTTCACCCCACATTTTCCCTTGCCAGTTTACTCCTTTTTCAGTGGTTTGTTCCTCCTACACTATCAAAAAGCCTCAACATTCTCTTCCATGCTTGTTAAAGCTAATAGAAATAACCAGCAATTGCTATGTCTGACTTTATCCCTTTTAAATACTTTGCTTTTCTCAAGCCATTGTGCCACATTACTAAGTATCCATGGGTAAATGGATTTGCTCCTGTGAAACTCCCCCAAAGCCCAAACTATAGCTCTGAGATCTTGTGCCAAGGATGGTCTGGTCACCATCCTGGCTGAGATTCATTTCCTCCCCTGAAGTAACTCCATATCACATCCAAGTAACACAGTCAACAGTATCCTGGGTCTTTATCTTAACCCCACCCCTGATACCAGCTCAAGATTGATCATATTGGGATAGTGATGCAGTTAATGGAACTGCATCCTTTTAACAGCATAGGACAACAAAATGTAGCTATTGGAATAATAGTATGTCCATCAAAGAGTTACAAAAATGATCACAAAAAGTGAGGAGACTGTTCTAGGTTAAAATATAATAGCAAAAGGTAGTGAGTGGACACCATGGATAAAGAGAAGTTCTGAAGTCTTCCAGTTAAGAAAAGATGTTACATACAAAGGAACAGGATTCAGAACAGCATCTGATTTCTTAACAAATCTAGATGCCAAAAACACCAGGCAGGCATGCACTTCCAGCAGTATGAAATGGGAATCATGAGGGATATCCACAAATGGATATGTAATCCAGCCTAAATGACATCAAACATATTTCAACGCATTTTTTTTGCAAAAGAAAGTGAGATCTCTATGCCTCATCACCCAAAATGAACAGTGAGAGAAAGATAGCACATTAAATACATGTGGATATAGGACTTCTTTGGAAAGCACACTGCTTCCAGTAGGTGACATGAGTTTTGAGGATGCAAATTGGTGCAGGAACCTGGATCATGCAACATAGGAAAGTTGAATAGGATTGTGCCATTAAGTCAGGATCTTCAAAGGTGGTCACCACATTAATGAAAGAGTGAGATAAAGAAATTTGCCAAACAATTTGTCTCTCTCTCAGTTGAAAAAAAAGCTATAAAAATAATGGCCTCATAACACACTATTGTGAGTATAATCAGCAGTACTGTTATATAGATGATTGTGGCCAAAAGGGGAAACTTTAGATTGAATATGTTATCAGAATAAAAATTAATAGATAAAACATAGGTCTGTACAACACAGTGAACCATATTGTAGATGATGGACTATAGTTAATAGTACAAGCATAAGAATGTTCTTTCATGAATTATAAAAGTATAATACTAACACAAGGTGTTAATATTAGGGTGGTATATGGGGAAAATATACCTAATGTAAACTATGGGCAATAGTTAATAATACCATTTTAATAATCTTTCATCAATTATAACAAAGGGAAACTACTGTTTAAAAACAGGACATCCAGGAAGATGGCATTGGAGTAGGTAGGCAGGACTCAATTCTCTTATAAAATCAAAGGAGGAAGAGCAAAAGGCAGTCCAAGGGAACAGCTTTGGGGATCTGCAGACCATAAGAGTGCCAAGCATTGACCAGGAGGGTGAGGGACAGAGGGACAAAGAAGTCAAAATGAAAACCATGAATTATTAGTCCCCAAGGCTGGAAATGGCACCCATTCCCCACCCTCAAAATGAACAGCCAGGGTAAAATCAGTGGGTCACTGCTGCCAACTGTGAGGGGAACAGACATCGCCCTCTGTGGGAAGAGGGAGGGTAAGCAAAGGACAGAGAGTGGTTTGTTCTCTTCAGTGAGTTTGGCCAGCAGAGCCCACTTTGAATTTTGGCTCTGACCAGACCAGAATCACAGGCAAATGAAGATTGAAAGAGACACCTCTGTGGAAAGAGTCAAAACAGTTCCATCTGTAGGCCAGCTGGGAAAATTCAGGATGAATTTGGATCTGACCTGCTCCCCATTAATGGGTCCCTGGCCTTCTTTTGATTACTTAAGCTGAACAATTTTAAGCACTTAGAAAGTTGAACCAAAAGTAAGAAACGAGCCATGAAACAAAACCACTAAGCAAGAGAAAGAAATAGACTGTCAGAATAAATCCACCAACATGAGCATATACCTAGACATCAGCAAAAAATTACAAGCCATACTAAATAATAGGAAGAGATGGACCTGGCAAAGGAATAAACTAAAAATCCTGATGAGAGGAGCAGATATAGCTCAAGTGGTTGAGTGCCTGCTTCCCACATACGAGGTCCTGGATTCAATCCCTGGTACCTCCTAAAGAAACAAACAACAACAACAACAAAAAAAAACAAATGTAAAAACCAACTTGGGGAAGGCAATGTAGCTCAGTGGATGAATGCCAGCTCCCCACATATGAGTTCTCAGGTTCCATCCCCAGCCCTGATACCACACATGAACACACAAAAAAAATCTTCATGAGACACAGGATTTAAAACTAATCAATGATAATCATGCAAACCCACCAAATCAAATCAAGGAGTTGAAGGACCATATGGCTAAAGAGATAAAGGATATTCAGAAGACATTGGGTGAGCATTAAGAACTTTGAAAGTCTGCAAAGAAAAGTAACAGAGCTTATGGAAATGAAAGGGGAAATGGATGATACTAAAAATACATTAGAAAATAACATAAAAAATAAAAAACCAAAAATCAACAACAACAAAAAAACATTAGAGGCATATAACAGCACATTTGAAGTGGCAGAAGAACGAATAAGTGAAAGTGAGGGCAGAATATCTGAACTTGAAAAGACAGGAGAGCAGAAAGAAAAAAGAATAGGAAAAAAATGGAACAGGGTCTTGGGGAATTGAATGACAATGTGAAATGCATGAAGATACATGTTATCAGTGTCCCAGAAGGAGAAGAGAATGGAAAAGGGGCAGAAAGAATGTTTGAGGAAATAATGACCAAAAATTTCCCAACCTTTATTATAGATATAAATATCAATATTCAAGAAGGACAACACATCCCAAACAGATAAAATGCAGATAGACCTACTCTGAGACAACTAGTCTTCAGGATGACAAATACCATAGATAAAGAGAAACTGTGGAGGCAAGAAAGTGGTGGTATGATGTATTTAAGGTACTGAAAGAGAAAAACTGCCAACCAAGAATTTTGTATCTGGCAAAATTGCCTTTCAAAATAAGGTTGAATGCAAAGTCTTCACAGAAACTGACCTTCAAAAATAAGGGTGAGGGAAGCGGCTGTGGCTCAATTGGTTGGGCTCCCATTTACCATATGGGAGGCCCCGGGTTTGATTCCTGGGGCCTCCTGGTGAAGGTAAGCCAGCCCGCGCAACACAGTGAGCCAACACAGCAAGATGACTCAACAAAGGGAGACAAGCAGACCCAGAAAAACGCCAAAAGCAAATGGACAAAGCAAGCACAAGCAGCAAGGGGGGAATAAATAAATAAATAAAAATAAAATCTTTAAAAAAAAAAATAAGGGTGAGTTTAAAGTCTTCACAGACAAACAAAAACTAAGAGCTTGTTACCAAAACACCAGATTTATAAGAGATACTAAAGGGAGCCCTTCAGCCTGAAAGGAAAAGACAAGGGCAAGAAACTTGTGAAAATGTGTAGAGATGAAGGTTATTAGTGAGAGTAACTTAGAATGTAAAAAGACAGACAATGGTAAGATATGGCAGTGGAAAACCAAAGGAGAAAATGAATGAAGTTATGCTTTTACAGTAATAACATTGAACAATATTGGACTAAACTTCATAATCAAAAGACAGACTGATAGAATGGATTTAAAAATATAAGCTATCTACATGCTGTCTACAAGAGACTCACTTCACACATAAGGACATAACCAGCTTGAAAGTGAAAGGTTGGAAAAAGATATTCCACACAAATCCAACCAAAAAAGATCTTGAATCATGATACTAATATCAGACAAAATGAATTTTAAATGCAAAACTGTTATAAGGGATGAAGAAGGTCACACTATATATTAATAAAAGGGACAATTATGAAGAAGAAATAGCTATACTCAATATTTATTCACATAACCTGGGTGCCACAAGATACATGAGGCAGGCCATTTCATGGATCCTGGGCAAAGGAGAGCATCTGCGAGGACTGGACTGTATAGGAGTGAGAAGATTGAAGCTTGTAGGGTTGAGCTGCCACATTTCAACCAAAGATCTAGAAATGCATCATGATTTTTGTCCATTGGACTGAAAGGTTTATGTAGGTAATCTTGGAAACAATGGTAACAAGACTGAATGGAATGGGCTTTTAACTATTATGGACCACTCCAAAGATTGTGGGTTACCAGAAACTCTCCTGGTTTTGCTTTTGTTGAATTTGAAGATCCCCGAGATGTAGCTGATGCTGCCTGAGAACTAGATGGAAGAACACTCTGTGGCTGCTGGGTAAGAGCGGAATGGTCGAATGGTGAAAAAAGAAATCGTAATAGAGGCCCTTATTCCTGTTGTGGTTGTTGCCCTTGAGATGATTATTGGCAAAGGAGTCCTTCCCCTCACTGCATATCTCCAAGGAGAAGCTTCTCCAGCAGCCAGAGCAGGTCCCTTTCTAGAGATAGATGAAAAGAAATCACAAGCCACCCTTTCCTTCTCTATGTCTCAGAGCCAGTCTAGGTCAAATGAAAGGAAATAGATCAGTTTTCAGGGGGAGTGGTGTACAGTAAACAACTTCATTTGGTAGGAGACTGTATAGAATTTTCAAGTTTTGTTTAAGATTTCAAAGGCTTGGTGAATTTTTAAGATGTTTCAGCTGTTTGCATTTGTTTATTGTCTCTTTCACAGAGATACACATGTATTTCTCTGATTTGAACTTGATCATATGAGACATGTAGTAATACCAAGAATTTGTTACTTTACAATGTTCCCTTAAGCAAAATTGAATTGTATTGAATTTTTAGTCTCACATAGAATGATAATAAACCTTTAAATCCGGCCCCCCAAAAAAGGTACAAGAGGCACACATTGGCAAAACTGAAGGGAGAAATAGAAGCCTCTATAATAATAGTTGGAGACTTCATTACACCACTCTCAGCATTGGATAGAATGTCTGGACACAGGACAAACAAAAAAACAGAGAACTCAAATAATATGATAAATGAACTAGACCTAACAGACATTTATAGAGCATTACACCCCCAAAATACAAGATATACATTCTTTTCAAGTGCTTATGGATATTTCTCCAGGATAGACCTTATGTTGGGTCACAAGGCAGGTCTCAATAAATTCAAAAAACTGAAATTTTGCATATACCCAACAGCCTTCCCCTTTTCCCCTCTCCCCTATTAATAATATTTTACATGTGGATAGTACATTTGTTACAACTGATGTACAAATATTGAAGCATTGCTACTAACCATGGTCAATGGTTTACATTATGGTTTACATTTTGGATTGTATACTTTTATAAGTTTGATGAAACTTGAAGTGGCCTGTATCTGTTATTGCAAGATTCTAATCCCCTAAAAATGCCCTACATTCCATCTACTATATTCTTCCCACCATCCCCCACCCTCAGAACATAAAGTAACCACTAAGTTTCAATTTTTGAAGAATAATATTCATAGTTACTTGCAATAATATTGAGGGTTTGACATATTGGTCTGTTTTCTTCTATCGGCTATTCTCTATGTTCTCGAGGGATTCTTGTCCCTCTAATTGAGAACACACCAGGACTCCCAAGGATGGGAGTTTGATATTTTCTTGTTTATTCTGTGGGTCTCCACCCACTTATATAACACACCAGGACAAGATGAACACATACATATTTCATAGAAGCCTGCCCCATGTGAGGCCTGTCCCACATACACCCTCACATTCAATACCCTACGACAGTAACCCTCCCCTGCCATAGTTGCCAAAACAAAACTCACATTTCAGTTATAACCACAGACCTGCAAATCCCGAGTTCATCTGTTCCTTCCCCTGATCCTTCCCCCAGTTCTATGGATAGTCCAACCAAACCCCCCACCTTTACTTCCCCTCACATGCCAGATCCAAATCCCTTATATTCTCTATGTGACTTTTTGTAAACTAAAGCTTCTTTGAGGAGAAAATGAAAGAAATAAGACACTGGGGGAATATATGGAAGAAAACGTCACTGTACTTACAGGACAACAGATCTTACAGTGATGAAAGACAAAATGTCTAAAAAACTTTTTTTTTCATGTTTTTATTATTTCAAAAATTTTTAATTTTTTTATTTTATTGGATATTTTTTAAATATTTCATTTTCTTATAAATTTTATTTGGTTATTTTGTTGGCTTCATTTTTGGAGAGGTTTTGAATCGCAGAAGGGTCACAACAGTGGCAGGGGAAGATCATTGGTATAGGGTGTCAATGATGGGGGCATTCATGGTGTATTAGTCAGCTAAAGAGGTGCTGATGCAAAGTACCAGAAACTAGTTGGGTTTTTTAAAAGGTATTCATTTGGTATGGAAGCTTACAGTTACAAGGCCATAAACAGTAAATTAATGCAAATATTCTCACTGTCCTGGTTTTGTGATAATCAGGGTAGGCTAAACATTCACTATATTAGAAACCATGCATGTGTCCCCAGACCTAGTTTTTCTCCCTAGATCTGGTTTTTGGAATGCTGGTGATAAACTAAGCCTGATTTATTATATGACCATCCTGTATGGGAAAAGACTGTAACTTTGAGTATCTTTGGTCAACTTTAAGAGATATAGCAGGGGGATGGATGTGGCTCCGGTGGTTGGGTGTCCATCTCCCATATGGAGGTACCTAGGTTCAATCCCTGGGACCTCCTGGTAAAAATTTAAAAAAGAAAAGTATAGAAGACACATGGGCCAACAGGCCCCATGCATGAGTGCACCACCAGGTCCCGTGAGCTGCACAGCAAGATGATGACATAACAGGGGAGTGACACAAGGGACAGCCAAGATGAGACACACCGAAAAACCAGGAACTAAGGTGGCACAGGTGGTAGGATGCCTCTCTCCCACATCGAAGGTTCTGAGGATCGAATCCCAGTGAAGACAGGAGGAGAAGGATGAGAAGAGGGAGCAGGAAACAGACACAAAGTCACCCAGCAAATGGACACAAACAGCAAAAATGAGGGAGGTAAAAATGTATAAAAGTAAATAATTAAATAAATAAATCCTTTGAAAACTGTATAGGGGAGGAAGATACAGATTATAGTTAGTAGTAATACTTTGACAATGCTCTTTCATGATTTGTTAACAAATGCTTCACAACAATGCAGGGTGTTTTTGGGGGAGGGGGTGTGGGAGCCCTGTACAATGTTATGCATGTTTGTTTTGTAAGTTCACGGTGTTTGCCAAACACCTATAGTTTATGTATGTTCGTGTATGAATGATATACTTCAATAAATTGTTTTTTAAAAAAAGTAAATTACTTCCCTCACCAAAGTCTATTGCCATGTGTTGGAGCAAGAGGCTGCCAATCTCTGTGAGGGTTCAACCTTCCTCTTCAGGATCCATGGTCCCAGCTTCTTCTGGTCTTAGCTGTAGGCTGGTATAAGGCTTGTCTCTCTCTGAGGGACTCATATCTTCCCAGGCTCAGCTGTACTGGTCTCTCCACAAGGTCAGCCTACACTATCAGGCTCTCTCTCTTCCTGGGGCCTCTGTCATGTCTATGGAACTGTCTTTATTCCTCTGTGTTCTTTTCCTGTTTGTTTATTTCCTGGGGCTCCAGCATCAAAATCCCACTCTCTCCTCTGCCATGTCATTATCACTGTGAGTCCCCACACACCAAAGCCCAATCAAAGCCTTGATCATAATTTAATCAAGTAAAAGTGAAACCTCTGAATTTAATATGATCTAAAATGCCCAGAGGGACAGACCAGTTTACAAACACAATCCAAGATCTATTTTTGGAATTCATCAACAATATCAAACTGTTATACATGTTGAGGGGTTCACCTAGGGCATACCTCTAAGGCATATGAATATGTTCGAGTTCATGGTGCATTGTCTTGGTGGGTGAAGATCCACACAATAACTGAAAGAATATTGAATTCCCATCCTGGGGAGTTCTGCTACATCCTCTAATGAGACAGAAAGAATCCCCCAAGTGCAAAGGCAGTGCCTTGTGAAGGAAGGCAGACTGTTACACCAGGCCCGTGATATTGCTAATTGTATTTATGAAAGTTGTCTTGTGAAATTGAAACTTAGCCTAGTATTGGAAATACAAAGGGCTGAAAGTGATTAAGAGTTGGCTAAAAGTTCTCCAAGACACACAGTATGGTAGAAATATATATCTTTTAACTCTGGAGATGAATATGTAAATACATGTGAAAATTTTTAAAATAGGACTGAAAAATACACTCCAAACTGTTAACAGAGGTGACTTCTAAACAGGAAAAGGAAATTAAGGAGAATGAGAAAAATTTCAAAGGAAACTTCTGTTTAACTCTACACATTTCTGTATTGAATGAATCTTTTACAAGGAGAATGTATTTCTTTATTACTTGTGCTTTTTTATTTTTTATATACTTTTTAAAACAGATACTTAGGTGATATAAATGTTACATAAAAACTATAAAGGATTCCCATATGCCCTGCTCCCTACCCCTTGCACATTTTCCCACATGAACAATATCCTTCATTAGTGTGGAACATTTGTTACAATTGATGAACACATTTTGAAGCATTGTCACTAGGCATGAATTATAGTTTACATTGTAGTTTACACTTTCTCCTGCATAGTTTTGTAAATTATGGCAAGATATATAATGGCCTATATCAGTCATTGCAATGTCATTCAGGACAATTTGCAAGTCCCAAAAATGCCCCTATATTACATCTGTTTTACCCTTTCCCTCCACTCAGAACCTCCATGTGGTCACTGCCTCCACATCAATGATATAAGTCCTTCCATTTCTAAAATTACAATAAGTCTATAGCAGAATACCAGTAAGTCTACTCTAGTCCATCATTCATTCCCCAATCCTAAGGATTCTGGGATGGTGATGCCCATTCCACCTCTAATTGAGAGGGGGCTTATAGCCCATGGGGAAGATGGATGGGACTAATTTGCTTGCAGTTGTAGGCTCTGTTCCTGGGGATGGTCATTGTCCAACATCATCTCCTTGTTAGTTGTCCTGGGTGAGTCCAATGAACTGGAGAGTAGGTATTGCAACTCTATTGAGATTCAGGGCCCACCTGGCACATGGACAGCCCAAACATTTAAGTCTCTTGGACATAAACCTATCAACTCTAGTACTAATTATAGGTTCAAATACAAGGGGCAGAAGAGCCATGTGTAGGGAAACCACAACTGAGTCCAATTCTATCACACTGGGGAGCATGTCTCTGCTATTTGAGGCAATATTTACTTTGGCACTCAATGAGATTCTGCTGAGATGTGCATAAGCCTAACCTCTGGAATCACCTGCAAACTCACTTTAAAGTCTCTTAGTCATATAAACTCATTTGTCTTTACCTTTACCCCCTTTGGTCAAGGTCTTTTTGCAGTTGCATTGCTAGTTGGTGCTTGGTAGTAATCCCTCAGTGCCAGGGAGGCTCATCCCTGGGAGTCATGTACCATGCTGGGGGGAAGGTAATGCATTTATATGCTGAGTTTGGCTTAGAGAGAGGCCACATTTGAGCAACAAGGATGATCTCATGAGGTAACTCTTAGGCACCCTATAATACTAAATTAAGTTTCAATTTCAAAAGTAGAGGTTAATAAGTGTACTCATCAATATCAAGGGACTGTCAATGGTTTATCCTCCTTCACTAGTCACTGCCCCTGTAATCAGGGGGTTCTTGATGTACACCATTAGAGAATGTGGCAGAGCTCCCCAGGATGGGAAGTCGATATTCTTTCTGTTATTTTGTGAATCTCCACCTACCATGATAATGCCCCATGAGCACTTGAACACAGTTATATGCTTTATAGTTATTCCCCAGGTGAACCTCCTCCTGTGCATCCCCCATCACTGACAGCCCACACCAATGATCCTCTCTTGCCACAGTTGTAATCATTCTGTGGTCCAAAATTTCTTCAAAAATGAAGCTAAGAAAATAACCAAGCACAATTATAAGAAAATAAAGTAATGATGATAGTTTTAAAAATAACAAATAAAATGCAAAAAATTAAAAAATTGGAATAGAAAAAATAGTTTAAAATATAAAATTTTTAAAAAATTGTTTTACATTATGTCTTTGATCACTGTAAGATCTGTTATCTTGTATGTGCAGTGACATTTTCTTCTATTTATTCTCCTAGTGGCTTATTTTTTCATTTTGTCTTCAAAGAAGCTTTAGATTACAGAAAAGTCACATACAGAATATAGGGGATTCCCATATACCCAACATCCTCTCCCTTTTCCCCATTCCCCTATTAATAACATTTTACATGTGGATGGTACACTTGTTATAATAGATGTATAAATATTGAAACATCGCTACTAATCATGGTCAATGATTTACATTATGGTTTATATTTTGGACCATACGCTTTTATAAATTTTGATGAAATTTAACATGGCCTGTATCCATCATTGCAAGATCATATAGTGCATTTTCATGGTGACAAAAATGTTCCATATTCCATCTATTCTATTCCTCCTCTCCCTCCCCTTGAAGAACAAGATTTATAGTTACTTGCAACAACATTGAGGGCTTGACATACT
>JAQZBX010065201.1:0-16353 GCA_029593785.1 Cabassous unicinctus | reverse complement strand
CTCCTGGAGCACAAGACACCCCCCTGTCTTAACTCATTGCATGACAAGATTCATAGTTACATGCAAAAAGAGGTCTTGATACACTGATTGTCCTCCCCTATTAGGATCCACCCTTGCTCACAAGAGACCCCCAGCTGTCCATTTCTGGGTGAATTGGTACTCCCAAAGATAGGGGTCCATCTCTTTCCCACTCACCATGTGGGTCTCCACCCAATGATACAACACATTATGACAGGATGAACACTCACACACTCCCCTGAAGCCTACTCCAGATGCACCCCATCCTGAATGCCCCAATAACCAACACTCTACACCAGTAACACTCCCTTGTCATATGGCCATAAGAGCATTCCCAACCCTGCACTTTCAACCTCAAACCCACAAATTCCATGTTCACCTGGTCCCTCTCCCATCTCTGCCCCCAGTATTCTGGGTATTTTAACCTGCCCTTCTTAATCTACCCTCCTGTCAACCCTGCACAACCAAACCCAGTAATATCTCTACCCACCTGTCCTGTCCTTCAATATGCAACTATACTCTATCACTTTATCATAGATTATGTCCCTATGGGTGATGCCTGAAAACCTTCTCTTCTCTTTCACTCTCTTGTGAACCTATCTTTCAGATAATGGTGCTCAGAAACTGTTCACTTTCCTAAATTCATATCAGTGAGGTCATGTACTGTTCATCCTTCAATGCCTGGCTTGCTTCACTCAACATAAGGTCTTCAAGATTTATCCTTGTCATTCTATGTATTAGCACTTTATTCCTTCTTACAGCTGAGTAATATCCCATTATATGTTTGTACCACATTTTGTTTATCCATTCATCTGTTGATGGGCACCGGGGTTGATTCCAACTTTTGGCAATAGTGAACAATGCTGCTATGAATATTGGTGTGCACATATCTGTTTGTGTCTTTGATTTCAATTCTTCTGGGTATATACACAGCAGTGGAATCACTGGATCATAAGGAAGATCTATTTTAGTTTTCTGAGGAACCACCAAACTGTCTTCCACAGTGGCTGGACCATTCTGCAATCCCACCAGGAATGGATGAGGTCTCCCATTCCTCCACATCCTCTCCAACACTTATAGTCTGCTGTGTTTTTAATAGACACCATTCTAATGGGTGTAAACTGGTATCTCATTGTAGTTTTGATTTGCATTTCCCAAATAGCTAGCGATGTCGACCATTTTTTCATGTGCTTTTTAGCTATTTGTATGTCTTCCTTGGAGAAGTGTCTTTTCAGGTCACTTGTCCATTTTTTAAATGGGTTGTTTGTCTATTTATTTTCGAGGCATAGGGTTTCTTTATATATGCAGGATATTAGGCTCCTATCAGATAAATCGTTGCCAAATATTTTCTCCATTGGGTAAGCTGCCTTTTGATTTTCTTGATAACATCTTTTGAGGTACAGAAGTTTTTAATTTTGAAGAGACCCTATTGATCTATTTTTTCTTTTGCTGCTTGGATTTGGGTTTGAAGTTCATGAAACCATTTCCTATTACAAGGTCCTGTAGATGTTTCCCTAAATTATCTTCCAAGGTCTTTATGGTTTTTACTCTGATATTTAGATCTTTGATCCATCTTGAGTTGGTTTTTGTATACCGTGTGAGATGGTGATCCTCTCGCATTGTTTTGGATATGGATATCCAGTTCTCCAAGCACCATTTCTTGAAGAAGCCATTCTCTCCCAACTGAGTGGGCTTGTTGGCCTTGTTGAATACCAGATGATTGTATATACAAAGATCTATATCAGAACTCTCAAGTCAGTTCCATTTGTCAGTATGTCTATCCTTGTACCAATACCATGCAGTTATGATCACTGTAGCTTTGTAGTATGTTTTAAAGTCAGTTAATGTGATACCTCCAACTTCACTTTTCTTTGTCAATATGTCTTTGGTGATTTGGGGCCTCTTACCTTTCCAAATATATTTTGTAGTTAGGTTTTCCATTTCCTTAAAAATACAGTGTTGATTTTTATTGGTATTGCATTAAATCTGTAGATTAGTTTGGGTAGGATCGACATCTTGATGATGTTTAGTCTCCCTATCCATGAACAGGGAATATTCTTCCACTTATTTAAGTCTTCTTTGATTTCCTTTAACAGTGTTGTGTAGTTTTCTATATATAAGTCCTTTGCATCTTCAGTTAAATTTATTCCTAGGTATTTGATTCTTTTAGTTATTATTGTAAATGGTATTTTTTTCTTGATTTCCTCTTCAGATTGCTCTTTATTGGTGTGCAGAGAAGCTACAGATTTTTGAACATTGATCTTATAGCCTGTGACATTACTGAACTCCTTTATAAGTTCTAGAGGCTCTGTTGTAGATTTATCAGGACTTTCTATATATAGGATCATGTCGTCTGCAAATAATGAAATTTTTACCTCTTCTTTTCCAATTTGGATGCCTTTTATATCTTTTTCTTGCCTCAGTGCTGGAGCAAGTTCTTCTAAGACAATGTTAAATAGGAGTGGTGATAGTGGGCATCCTTGTCTTGTTCCCAATCTCAGAGGGAAAGCTTTTAGGATTTCACCATTGAAGATGATGTTAGCTTTGCATTTTTCATATATACCCTTTATCATATACAGAAAGTTTCCTTCTATTCCTATCTTTTGCAGTGTTTTTATCAAGAAAGGGTGCTGCATTTTGTTGAATGCTTTTTCTGCATCTATAGAATGATCATGTGATTTTTTTCTTTCAATCTGTTTATGTGGTGTATTACATTGATTGATTTTCTTATATTGAACCATCCTTGCATACCCGGGATGAAACCCACTTGGTCATGGTGTATAATCATTTTGATATGCTGTTGAATGTGATTAGCAAGTATTTTGTTGAGGATTTTAGCATCTAGGTTCATTAGAGAAATTGGTCTGTAATTTTCCTTTCTTGTGGTGTCTTTGTTTGGTTTTGGTATTAGGGTAATTTTGACATCATAGAATGAGTTAGGCAATATTCCTTCTACTTCTATTTTTTGGAAGAGCTTAAGCAGGACTGGTGTTAACTCCTTCTGGAAGGTTTGGTAGAATTCAGATGTGAAGCCATCTTGTCCTGGGCTCTTCTTAGTTGGGAGGTTTTTGATGACTGAGTATACCTCTTTACTTGTAATTGGACTGTTGAGTTCATCAGTTTCTTCTTTTGTCAATGTAGGCTGTTTGTGAGTTTCTAGAAATTTGTCCATTTCCTCTAAGTTAATTTTTTTATTTAAATAAGCTTTTTTTTTTTTTTTGAAAAGTAAGGGACCCAAAACAAGCTAGTAAAGAAAACAATGTCTATGTTTTCCCTGTCCTAAAGTGTCAGGTGCATGTTAGATATCCTGGTGGTTCTTGACTCTTAGAGGAGCCCAGAACTAACTAGTGATCTCTTATATTCAAGGCTGAAACTCTTCCACTGGGCTACCTTTCTAATTGGGTCAACTAGCTCATCAAAAAACTATTCAATCACTTTCCCTCAGGCAGGTTTGACTCTCCTAGGGCAGCAGGATTCAGCATGCTATGTGGGCAGACTTCCCCTCCCCTCTCCTGGCCAGGTTGAGTTCCCTTTTGAAATTCAAATAAGACCCTGATGAAAGATTTCATGGCACAGAGATGATTCTCAACCCTCCTCTAGCCCACCCCCTCCCCACAGGGGATCCTAAATAGGCTCTTGGAAACTTATTGAGCACTTCCCACTTCCTGACTCCCTTAAGGGAGTTGAAATCCTGACAGTTCTCAGCTTGGAACTATTAAATTGGCTGACTCCGCCTTCTTTCAAGCCAAGCCTCTGTATCCCAGGGCAGTTAGGTAAATCAGAATTCCTCAGCAGATTTGCCTCTCCCCTCAGCCTGATGCCCCCTCCAGCTGGCTGGTGTGCTCCCCAAAGCTCAAAGGGGGTCCAGGCAACCAAACCCACAGAAAGGAAACACTTTTCTATCCCTTGCCAGAAGCCTCCCACTCTTGGAGAATGCTCCCTCTCGCTGGGTGACCAGCAAGAGGCAGGGCTCACCCTTGCCCCCTGCCCTAAGGGTGGGGCTTAGCTATCCATGATTACAAGGCAAGGGGCTAAAAACACAGTTTTTTATCTAGAGATCTACCTCTGTATCCAGCTCCATCCTGATCAATGCCCCATAGTCTCCTGCTCCGTGGGCTCACAGAACATCCCATTCAGGCAAGATTATATCCCCAATCAGCTGTTTGTTGTGAGAGCAATGGTGAGCACCCACTTAATCTGCTGCCATCTTGCCTATCTCCTATTTGTAAATTTAAATCACAATTCTAACTCACCCAAGGGTCAAAGAAAATGCTACAAGGAAATAGTATAAAATACTTTCAACTGAGAGATAATGAAATGCAATGGTGGACACTGCTAAAAACTAAAAGTAGTGTAATAAAGGAGATTTTAAACATAAACTTGTTAAATAAGAAAACAAGAAAGACTAAAATCAGTTATCTAAACTTCACTATAAGAAATGTCATTTCCTATTAATTTTGCTCACAGTTTCATCTGTGTCTGTTAACTCAGATTGCTGGATGACAGGGCAAATTTTAATTTTCTTAGTCTGGTTTAGTTTCTATACTTTCATATGTATACCATGCATGATATCACTAAATGTCTTGGAATTATTTAATGGTCACCAACAGCCTACAAAATAAAATCTGAATTTCATAAATTTTTAATGATGTGCTTCAGCTTGGCCAATCCATCAGTGAACTAGCACTGATCATCTGGTCCGGCATCCTTGAGTCATGGACCCCAGGACACCAATGCAAGGAGGGAAGGACCCTCATCTTGTATTGCAATAGGATCATTGCTGAGGGGACCTTCTCTACCTGCTCATGAAAGCATGTCACCCCCTCAGGGCCTGGTTGAGCAAGATCCTGTAAATGCTGCTTCCTTTTGATGATACTGTTTTGGGTACTGCCTGGATGAGTGTTCTGACTATTCAGGACCCATGCATGATGGGGATTTCTCAGTTTAGGAGGACTCAAGAGCTTTTAGTGTTCCTTTCTGTTTCCACAAGGTCCCATTAGTATGCCCTCTTAAAGGGGGTGTAGCCATGGAATGCATCTGGGAAATTCTTGGTAGCTCCTAGTTATAGAAAGTAGGTCTTTTATGAGTTCAATAATTTCCTTTTCTCCACCAAGCAGGTGATATTGCTACTGTTGGACAATGCAGTGAAGAGATGAAAGCACTTGGGTGTATGGTCCATCACTTGGCCCACAGTGATGGCCAGAATTCTCTTGGTTGGAGGAACATATTCACTCAACCTTCATTGAAATGTCAGTGGTACAGCATATCAATTCCTATAAAGCATTCCCTGAAGGTAAACATGACCACAGGCATGTTCAAAGGGCCAAAGGCACCAACTTACAGTGTAGTGGTAAACTTTTAGTCCCATACCTATGTGGAATGCCTGAAATCTCCCAGCAATATTCATCTCCTTCTCCTCTCAGCATCTCCCAGAATGCTAGTGATCTAGGTGCCCAAATCCAAAAGTCCCCCCAAATTGGACATTCTTTGGAGTGTAAGGCCTTTGATTTCCAGATGGAAGGGGACATGTTTGGGGCCCTTCGCTATTTTCAATTTAGTCAAGTTTGGGTAAAAAGGTCCTTCCTGTATGCCATGCTCCTCATTTGGGACCTAAGGGAAAGGCAGAGTATCTTCAAGACCCTTGTCCAATTCAATTGATTGTATCTGGGGATCGTGAAGAATGGTCTGGCAAGGGCAGTTTGTACATGTGAAGCCCAAGGCCCTCCTTCTAGTTTGCATATTTCCCAAAGCTCTCCACTGGAGATCCTGTCTATTGTGTCCCTTATAACACATTGCTCTGTAACCTCAAGAACATAGTTCATGGATTGGGGACGCCCAGAAGAAAGAGTGGCTGCTGACCCATCTTACAGATCTTAGGATTTACTGTGTTAACAGAGGAAAGCCTGGGATGAGAAGGAGAGCTAGTGTGTCACCCCATTTGGGGAGAAACTTTATAATTATATCATCAATATCCTGCTACAAAATCCATTCAGTGGGGATGGAATATTCAAATACTATCACTCAGTTATCATTGTGTGATCATGACTTCCTTCTCATTGCTCCAAGATTTGGTTGAAATTTCAGAGAGTTCACTTAGATCTGTGTGACCAGAATATGTAGCTGCACAATGGGAGGTCTTCATTATCAGTCACTTGTTACCCACCCCCTTGCTTCCTCCTTAATCCTGTTGAAGAACAGGTTTGGACTTGAAGCACTCATGACTCCTCCATACAGCCTGGAAAATTGGGTGGTGGAGGTGCCCTCATCATATATCAGAATAGCCATGAGAAAAGACTCTCTCCAGGCTTCTGTCCACACCTATCTATCATATCACATATCTTTTTCTCTGTTAAATCTTGTACTTTAATTTTGGGCCATACATGTATATGATGAGTAATGTCAAACAGTACTGTAGCAAAAAGTGTTTTGTTTTGTTTTTTTCCTTTTTAACAGAAGATGCTGAATCAATTATAGATATATAGCAGAATTTCTTCTGATTTATAGTTAGAAAGTTAACATATATGAGGACAGAAAAAAATTCCAGACATAAAATAATTGATCAATTTCAACATACTAAATTGGTAAATTATGTTTCTTGACATTATTATGAGAGTATAACAAGACAAGTCAAAAAGTGAAAGAAGCTTCTTCAGACTTATATAATCAACAAAAATCTCATATAAAGATTCCAATATGCAAGTCAAAAAATAATTAATGAAAAGGGCTAGCAAACTTCATTAGTCAGCCAAAGGGGTGCTGATGCAAAACACCAGAAACCTGTGGGCTTTTATAAAGGGTATTTATTTGGGGTAGAGGCATGCAGTTACCAGGCCATAAAGCATAAGTTACTTCCCTCACCAAAGTCTGTTGCCATGTGTTGGAGCAAGATGACTGCCGAAGTCTGCCAGGAGTTCAGGCTTCCTGAGCTCCTCTCTTTCCAGGGCTTGTTTCTTTCTGGGCTCAGCTGCCCTGCTTTCTCCACAAGTCAGCTGTAATCTATCAGGTGACCGACAATGTCTTTCTCCCTGAGGCTTGAATGTCTCTGGATTTAGCTTCTCTCCTCCTCTGTGTGCTTACTTCACAGGGCTCCAACATTAAAACTCTAAACTCCCTTCTCTGTGGTGCAGTTTCTCTGTGAGTCTCTAACTACCAAGGGGCAGGCATTCAACATCCTACTGACCATTCCCAATCATGTAAAAGTGAAGCTTCTGAATCCAGGATAAACTAATATGCCCAGAGGAAAAGACCAGTTCACAAATATAATCCAATGAGTATTTTTGGAATTCATAAATAATATCAAACTGGTACACTCCACCCTCTGAATTCCAAGAAGACATTACAAAATTCAAAAAATCCTTAAATCACTACAATGCTAAATGCAGAATCATATCACAATCAGTTTAAAGAAATACAGTTTGTCTTGAGGCAATGTCCCATCTGTCTGTAGTCCTCTGAAAATTACAAAACCATTTATCCACTTTCAATATACAAATGGACAGACAAAGGATAAACATTGTCATTACAATATGGAGAAATTGGGAAGGAAACATGAGTTATGGGTCCTCTACTATTCAGTAAACCTGCAGGGCATTCTCCATTTGATTTCAAAGTCTGAGAATCATTCTTAAGACAATGGTTTCTACTCCCTGAGGCCTCATGATGACCCACCCTTTCCACAGGCTTCTCCAATGGCCATTTTCTTGGTTTCACACTCATCAAGCATCTGGGTGGTGACCAAGATTTGCACTTCACACTCCAAGTGCATTGGAGTGATTGACACAATTTACCCAAACTTTGAGTTAGAGTCTTAATTCCCCTAGAACAGTGAAATGAAGACAACATCCTCACTAACCTTTGGCATACAGGCTCAACCCTCTCAGAGCAATGAGATGCCCACCTGGCCTTCCCTAATCAATGGGGGACAGGTCCACCCTTCTCAGACCAATGAGGTGATGACCTTAATCTCTGTAATCCTTGGAGAATATGCTCCACCCCCTCTGTACCTTGGGGCAGAAAAACTGTCCCCAACATTGGGTGGGAATATCCACTCTTCAACTGCTGGGGCAAACTTACCCTCTCTGTATACATGGGTGAGGTTCCTCTCTTCCCCGAATGTGATGTCTTAATTCCAGGTCTCAGCTTCTGTGGTTTCCCCCTTAAAGCTGTTTCTCCTTCAATCTTTCCTTTCTATGTCCCTTTTACTCCAAGCTGACAGTGGTTTTGTTCATGCAGCTCTCTCAAAAACTTGTTGGTTTAGCACACAAGAAGCTGGGGTCCCAGCCATAAGACAGTAAGACATTCCACAAGTCTTTCTGATATAACTGCATCTTCAATCCTGATTTACAAGTTCCAAGTTTAGTGGAGTCATCAAATGGGGCAATATCATCTGGAAGTTTGATTTCCAGAGGCTTGGAATTTCCAGAATTAGCTTCTGGTTTTTTGTTTTGTTTTGTTTTTTGGTGCCCAACATTTCAGTCTTCAGCTTATCTCTTTTGTCTAGAATTTTGCTATAATCTGCAAGGAGAAGCCAAGCTGTATTCCCCGAGTTTATTTTGGGTTCTTCAGCCAAATGCCCAGGCTTACCATTTTTAAACTCTGCCTTCCATATAGCATCATGAGTCAATCTTGCTAAGTTCTCTACAACTTTAAAACACAGGTTAGCTTTCCTCCAGTTTCCAACAATAGTTTCATCATTTACTTCTAAGGCCTCATAAAAATTCTCTTTAGAGTCCATATTACTATCAATATTCTCTTCAAAGCACTGTAGGTCTTTTCTTCCAAGCATCTCACAATTCCTCCAAAAAATACCCCTTACCCATTTATAAAACTGTTCCAACATTTTGGTAATTGCAAAAGCACTTTCCCACTCCTCACTATCAAATTCTGTATTAGTCAGCCAAAGGGATGCTGATGCAAAATACCAGAAATCTGTTGGCTTTTATAAAGGGTATTTATTTGGGGTAGAAGCTTACAGTCACCAGGCCATGAAGCATAAGTAATTCCTCTCACCAAAGTCTGTTCCCAAGTGTTGGAACAAGGCAGCTGCTGATGTCTGCCAAGAGTTCAGGCTTACTGGATTCCTCTCTTCCCAGGACTTGTTTCTCTCTGGGCTCAGCTGTCCTTCTTTCTTCACAAGGCCACTTGTAGTCTATCAGGTGACCAGCTCTGTCTCTCTCCCTGGTGCTAGATTCTCTCTGGTCTCAGCTGCTTTGCTTCACTGTGTGCATACTTCCTAGAGCTCCAGCATTAAAATTTCAAACATCTTTCTCTGCAGTGCAGTTTCTCTGTGAGTCCCCAATGGGACTCAGGTTCCTATTGTTGTGGCCTAATCAAGTAAAAGTGAAACTTCTGAATCCAATATAATCTAATATGCCCAGAGGAAAGTACCAGTTCACAAACATATTCCAATATCTATTTTTGGAATATATAAATAATATCAAACTGCTACACAAACACTGAAAAATGTTCAGCATCATTATTTATCAGGAAAATATAAATTAAAACACAAAAAACACAATGAAAAAATGCTGCAAGCCAACCAGAATGCCTAAAATTAAAGAGACTATCACATACTAGTTGATGGTGAAACTGTGGACCAAGAATTTACAGAGATGATTAGTGCGGGAAGAAAATTGTTACAAAACAATTGTATCAAAAAGAGTTTTGAATTAGCTCTTTTATTTGAACATATGTATAACTCTAATTATTTCCACTCCTAAGTGCATTCCAAACCAAGATCAATGTTCATTAGTAATAGAAGTCCAAGCATCTGCAATTGCTCTAAAATGGAATTATTCCAGCTTCTATAAAAAGTTGATATAATCATACAAACTCCTGTGTCTTGCAAAATAATGCAAGTATATGTCTTCATATTAAGTATTTAAAATGAAAGTGAATTTTAGCACACTGAATTGGTCACTAATTTGAACCACCACTTTAGACATCAGTTACCTAACTTTGTAAAAACTTTTAATGGACTTTATTATTTGGAGCACTTCTAGATATATAGAAATGTTTTCACAGACATTGCAAGGATTCCTCATATTTGAGCTACCCAAACCCACCACTCTGTACCCAGTTTCTCCTATTATTATCATTTTGAAATAGTGTTGTATATTTGTTACTATTGATGAAATAATATTGACACATTATTACCTGGAGTCCATAGTTTACATTAGGATTCTCTCTTTGTGTTGGAGAGGTCTATGGGTTTTTGTCAAATGCATAATGTCCTGTGTCCACTAAAGTATGATACATAGTAGTTTCATTGCCTAAATATATGCAGTACTCCAATTATACATCAACTCTCCCTGTATCCCATAGAGACCCTGGCATCCACCATTTTTCATACTGTCTCTATAATTTTGTCTTTTCAGGAAGCCATAAGTTCAATTTATTCAAGATGTAGCTATTTTCAGACTGTCTATTTTTGCTTAGCAATATGCGTTTAAGATTTCTCAATGTTTTTTTGTTGCTTGATTGCTCATTCCTTTTGATCTGAATAATATACTGTATGGATGTACCAGAATCTTTTTATCCACTCACTTAATGAAGGAATTGGTCCATTTCATCTAAGTTATCAAATTTGTGGGTATAGTGTTGTTTATCATATTATTTTATTTTAATGTACCTGAGATCAGGTTTTATGGCATCTTTCTTTTTTGATACTAGTAATTTGTATCTGATAAAATATTAACAGATAGGAAATGCAGATTAGATATTGCATGATTTAAAAGAGTGATGTGATGCAAATATTCTCACTGACCTGATTTTGTGATAATCAGGGAAGGTAAACATTCGCTATATAAGAAACTATGCATGTGTCCCCCGACCTAGTTTTTCTCTTTATGTCTGATTTTTAGAATGCTGGTGATAATGTAAGCCTGATTTGTTATATGACCATCTTGTATGGGAAAAGACTAACCTTGAGTATCTTTGGTCAACTTTAAGAGATATAGCAGGGGGACAGATGTGGCTCGGGTGGTTGGGTGTCCATCTCCCATATGAAGGGACCTGAGTTCAATACCCAGGACCTCCCGGTAAAAATAAAAAGAAAAATATAGAAGGCATGTAGGCCACCAGACCCCATGTGCCGAAGCACCATCAGGCCCTGCGAGCAGGTAAGGCACCAGGCCCCATGCGCAGGTGCACCGCCAGGCCCCATGAGCCACACAGCAAGATAATGACATAACAGGAGAGTGACACAAGGCAGAGCCAAGAGGAGATGCAATGAAAAACCAGGAACTAAGGTAACACAGGCAGTAGGATGACTGTCTCCCACATAGGAGTTTCCAAGGATAGAATCCCAGTGAAGACAGGGGGAGAAAGATGAGAAGAGAGGGCAGTAAATGGACACAGAGAGTTGCGCAGTGAATGGTCACAAAAAGAGCAAAAATGGGGGGAGGAGTAAAAATGGATAAAAATAAATAAATAAATAAATGAATCCTTATAAATATGTATAGGGGAGGAAGACACGGACTATAGTTAGTAGTATTACTTTCACGATGCTCTTTCATGATTTGTTAACAAATGTTTCACAACAATACAGAGTGTTTGTTGAGGGAGTGATGTGTGGGAACTTTGTATGATGCTATGCATATTTGTTTTGTAAGTTCACAGTGTTTACTGAACACTTATAGTTTATGTATTGTTCATGTATGAATGATATACTTCAATAAATTGTTAAAAAATACTAAAAATAAAGAAAAGAGTGCTGTGGGGTTTTTCTTTTTGAAGTAATGAAATTGTTCTAAAATCTTTTGTGGTGATGAATGTACAACATTGTGATTATACTAAAAGCCACTGATTGCATACTTTGGATAGATGACATGGTATGTGAATATATCTCAATAAAGCTGCTTAAAAATAAATTAATAAATGTGTAAGAATAGCCAGAAATAACAGTTATGCATAGCAGGGGAAGCATAGAGAGTTTGGGAGGTGAAAAATGTTCTTGTTTGTTGATTTTTCTGTTTTTTATTATTATTGAAATAATGAAAATGTTCTAATAATGATTGAAGTCATGAATGCACAACTATGTGATTATACTAAATGCCATTGCTTTAAAACTTTGGATGAACTGTTTGCTTTATTAATATGTATCAATAAAATTATTTGTTAAAAAAAGTGTTTGAAAGAAAATAATAAATTGGTTTTATATCATAGCGAGCTCAGAATCTACCATGAATCCATAACAAATGAAAATATGCTTTGATTCAATATATGAGGAAAGCATTTTTTTCCTGATACCCAGATCTGGTTGTGACTGATTTGGAAGAACTATTTCCCTTTATATTCACCTAAATCAACTTTGTGAAGAAAATGATTTTGGAGAAAGATTAGGGGATAGGGAAAGAGAAGAATCACAGAAGTTACATGAAAACTTACAGGTACTCCAGTAGCTGTGTCACAACCAGTGCATGTTAATACATCATAATGAACAACGTGATGGAGAAAACATTTTAAAGTACAAGATGTCAGAGAAGATATCAACAATATATTCTATAGCAATATAGCTGCATTATCAAAGTATCATGGCTAGTTACAGTTCTTGTTCTTTTTAGATTAAAAGAAATAAGTCATTTTGATATCGTTCATTATACTGTCTCTCATGAATTTTTTGCCTTCCATATGAAATTTGGGTTGTAGATGTCTTGTGTGATTTATCATTTATGGTTTATGACACCTCCCTAAAAATTTAGTCATCATTCCATGTCCTCAATTCTCAGATACAAAAAATATTCCATATTTCCATATTTCTATAATAGGAACTTTTCTGAAAATTTATATATTTATTTAGAGCAATGTTTCCTCTTTTTGAAAAATATATAGTTTATGATATATTTTAAAATGATTTGATTCAAGAGGAAGACGTGTTAAAGGAAACTTACAGAATAACTATTATATGCTCAGAAGTATGAATTGTATTATAAATATAAAACAAAGGAGTTTATGCATGGGATTTCTGCTCAGGCATCACACAAGACAGTTAGAGTGTTAAATCTATTTTTCAGTAAAACAGACATTTAAGTCATTTATTTTCAATATATATACAAGGATTTGGAGGTTGAAATATGTAAATAAGTGATTTCATAATACTCTATAGCTAAACTCTATTTAGGCTAGACATTGAAATATAGGTAGAATTTAGACAAGTAGAGGGTTTCATAAAGAGAGTAATAAAAACAACATTTAAGAGGTTCTGTGTGGTTATAAGGAGCTTCCTGGTTATTGTCAATAGCTAGAAATACATTTTAATATTGTATCCCTGTGCTAATCATTATGTAATTGACACTGTGCTGCCTTCCCTCATCCTGAGGTATCCCACTTGCATTAATGCCATCTTACATGGCAGTTGAAAGGGTTTATTGAAGATGGTGTCATGAAAGTGTGTAATATAGTTGATTTTGTCAACAGATGTTAATTTCTGTCATTACCAGATTAAAAGAGTATGTGAAGGAAGCAGTAAAGAGAGGAATCAGGGTGACAGAGCTGTACCCTCTAGCAAGGGGTGGGAAAAATTTTTACATATTTAGGGTATTGATAATCATATATATATAATTAAATACTATCTTGAAAAGCTGGTAAAAGTAAGATGTGGGATAGTTCACAATGTGAGAAGGAGTGCCAGAGGCTATTTTCACAATTTCCAATACATTTTAAAAACTATGGACACAATGTCAGAATTCAAGACTTTAAATCAAATTTTAATAATGTGAGAATAATCTGAGTTCCCAAAATATGATTTATGTAAGACACACAAATATTTAAGAGAACCATCTTATTAAATCCCTAATATTTGTGAATAATTATATGAAATCCTTCCTCAAGCACATATTAATCAATAAGTGAAGCTTGTGATAAAATTGAGCATACTTTTTAATGCAAACTTATTATACTTACAACATAGTGAAAATTAGAAGCTATGAAGAAAGTTGAATCAATACAGTTTAATAAGTTAAAAGAATCTAAAATTATTAAAGCTTTTACTAAATTAAGTGAATGCAAGGGAAGGTAAAAATTTTACCAGAATGAGGACCTCATAAATCTCACACATATGGAGCTTCAGAACAAAAGTGAAAGTCAACAAAGCCATAATAAGAAAATCTTCATAATTTCTATAAAAATAAAAAAGCAAAACAAAGGAATGTAGAAGAAGACTTACCAACGAGGATCTGTGATATATTGATCTCTAAATAGAAGTAATTTCAGAGAGTTAATTAATGGAAAAAAAATAAAGGAAATCTTAGTTCATCTTTAGTCATCTTTCCATTACTCCTCTACTTCTAAAATTCTGTAGGAATTTATCTAAAGCTAATTTAATGTCTTTGTTCCTCAGACAGTAGATAACAGGATTTAAGGCTGGGGCTGCCACAGAGTAGAACACAGATGTCAGCAAGTCTAGAGAAGAGGGAATATTGGAGGCTGGATTTAAATAAGTAACAGCACTGGTGACAAGGAATGTGCTCACAACAAAGAGGCGAGGCAGGCAGGTAGAAAAGGCTTTTGCTTGACTCTGTCTGGATAGAATTTTTAACACAGTGGAGAAAATGTACACATAGTATACCACAATGCAAACTAAACATGAAAATGCATAATAGACACCAATGGTCACACTGATGTTAATGGTAGCATGTTCTTCAGAACAAGTGAGCTCTAGTAGGGAAGGAACATCACAGAAGAACTGATTTACCTCATTAGAGCCACAGAAATTCAGAGAGAATGTCTCAGCTGAATACAAGATTCCCAAGACCCTGTCATTGAGCTATGACACAATCATCACCTGGACACAGATCCCTTTGTTCATTACAGCCTCGTAGTGCAGAGAGCGATAGATGGCAACATAGTGGTCATAGGACATTGCAGTGAGGATTCCAATTTCAGACCCTGCCAAGAGTACCACCAAGAAGAGCTGCAACACACAGCCCAGGAAAGAAATGGAGGCAGTGAAGGAGATGGAGTTGAGGATGGATTTGGAGACTGTGGCAGAAATAAGACAAAGGTCTAAGAACGACAAGTGCCTGAGGAAAAAGTACTTTGGTGTATGAAGGTGTTGGTCAAGAATTATAAGGAGGATGATAAGAAAATTCTCCAACATTGCTGCTAGGTAAATCAGCAAGAACAGTGCAGCTA
This sequence comes from Cabassous unicinctus, assembly GCA_029593785.1. Classification (NCBI taxonomy): domain Eukaryota; kingdom Metazoa; phylum Chordata; class Mammalia; order Cingulata; family Chlamyphoridae; genus Cabassous; species Cabassous unicinctus. Next base: position 1,203 of record JAQZBX010065201.1, on the reverse strand, counting down.
GTAGCCTCAACAGCATCCAATTTTCAATAAATCTTTTGAGCAAGAATTCTGCCATTATTGTGTGATTTTTCATGCTTTTAAGTTATGTCACCTAAGGAGTCAAGGAAATAGTTATATTAACGTATCTGTTTGCTTCTCTATTTTTGAAGCATGTTTATTTTGAAGCATGATGGTTTAGACAAAACATTTCATAAAACAATATACACTTATTTCCAGTCCACTCAGGTGTAAAGTAATTATTATGGGTATAAAAGTCTATTATAACTGACTGTAAATGCATTTTGAAAGAAGAAAATAATTCCACTTCTCTTCCTAATTACTTCAGATAACTTCTGAGTCATTTTTTCCAATGGAATTGGCAATATTGTTTACAAAATTATAATTGTAACGGAGTGTACCTTTTATTCATGAGTATTATTCAGTTGATATAAGTTTTGTTGTGGATTAGAAATCATGGATGAATTTTCTGCTTGCAATTAGATGCAATCTATTTATTATGTATACTATAATTAGTTATTCATTTTTCTATTATGGGACATTAAATTGTTACCCATTTTTTTCTTGAAAATTTTATTTATTTGGTGAAAATGTCAATAAATTCTAGTTATTTTGATAAATTGATTTTCAATTGTATTAAACCATTTTTCATGAAAACAGCAATACCTGAGACTATAAGCCAGATATTTAAGATAATGTTCTTGGAAGGATTTAATTGACAGTAAGAACCAACAAATATTGGAACTTCTGAGAAATCCTAGACTCTTAGTCTATCACTGCTGCATTATTTCTCTTCATTCCATCACTTTGTTTACACTCCATGCCATGATGCTACAGTTTCTTTAGAAAGCTAAATGGAGTAAGAATTTATAACCATTCTTAGTTACACTCTTCTACCTTTGGAAAATATTTCATTAAGTTTAATTTTAGTCACTTAATTATCTTTGTACTCTAAGACTTAACAAAAATGTTTCTACAATGAAAACGAGCAGTAATGATTAATTCTCCATCTAAAAGGGAGTTAGATCTACTTTTGTGCCTATTTTGATTCTCCTGCCCACCTGGAACAATAGATGTAGTTTATTTATAGGTCCTTTTTGTAGTTTCTGCACCTTCCAAAGTAATGTTATCCTGACTATGGACAAGGCTTATCAACATCAAATTGGTCTCCTAGACTGTAAAATCAAGAAGTTGGAAAAAAAAAAA
>JAQZBX010065200.1:0-16358 GCA_029593785.1 Cabassous unicinctus | reverse complement strand
AAAAAAAAAAAGGCAATAAAAGAAGACCTACATAAATGGAAGGACATTCATATATTCAGGGATTGGAAGATTATCATCAAGATGTCAATAATATCCAAAGCAATTTATAGATTCAATGCAATCCCAATAAAAATTTCAACAACCTTCCTTGCAGAAATGGAAATATCAGTCATCAAATGTATATGGAAGGCTAAGTGTGCTGAAAAGCACTACCCCATCATAAACATATTACAAAGACACAGAAACAAAACAGCATGGTACTGGCACAAGGACAAGCATATAAACCAATGGAATCAAATTGAGAACTCAGAAATTAACCCTCACATTTATGGCCAACTAATATTTGTTGAGGGGACAAAGACCAATAAACTGGGAAAGAACAGACTCTTCAACAAATGGTGCTGGGACAACTGAAACTCCATTTGCAAAAAAAAAAGTATATATATAGAAGAAGGACCCTTAACTCACAACTAATTTAAAAATTATCAAAATGGATCAAAGACATATTTGTAAGAGCTAAAACTATTAAACCCCTAGAAGAAAATGTAGGGAAGCATCTTCAGGACCTTGTGTTAGACAATGCTTTCTTAGACTTTATATCCAAAGCACAAGCAACAAAAGAACAAATAGAAAAATGGGACCTCATCAAATTTAAAAACTTTGTGTCTCAAGGGACTTAATCATGAAAGTAAAATGACATCTTACACAATGGGAGAAAATATTTGGAAACCACATATCTGATAAAGTTTTAGTATCCAGAATATATAAAGAAATCCTTCAACTTAACAACAAAATGATTAACAACCCTATTAAAAAATGGGTAAAAGGCTTGAATACATATCTTTGCAAAAAAGATATAGAAATGGCAAGAAAGCACATGAAAAGATGCTGAACATCATCAGCCATGAGGGAAATGCAGATCAAAGCCACAATGAGATGCTATTTCACACGTATTAGAATGGCTGCTATTAACAAAACAGAAATTAATCAGTGTTGGAGAGGATGTGGAGAAATAGGAACATAATGGTGCGGTTGCTGTGGAAGACAGTTTGGCAGTTCCTCAGAAAGCTAAGCATAGAACTACTATGTGACCTGGCAATCCCACTCCTAGGTATATATCCAAAAGAATTGAAAGCAGGGATCGAACAGATTTTTGCACATCAATGTTAATAGTAGCATTATTTGCAATTGTCACAAGATGGAAGCAACCCAACTGTCCATTAACCAATGAATGGATAAATAAAGTGTGCTTTATACATACAGTGGAACATTATTCAGCTATAAAAAGGAATGAAGTCCTGTTACATGTGACAACATGGATAAACCTTGATGACATCATGTTCAGTAAAATAAGCCAAGAACAAAAGCACAAATATTGTATGATTTCACTGATTAATTAGAATAAGCAAACTCATAGAGGCAAAATCTAGAACATGGATTACCAGGGGTGGGATCTTGATAGGGAATTGGGAAGTTAAACTTAAAATATACAGGAGTCCTATTTGGAATGATGGAAATGTTTTGGCAATAGATGGTGATTATGGTAACACAACATTGTGAACATAATTAACAGCACTGAAATATGTATCTGAATGGGATTGAAAGGGGACATGTTAGATTGTCTATATGGCAAAAGAGCAAAACTTTAAAAACAATCTATGGAACTATACTACACAAACAGTGAACCCTAAGTCAAACCATAGACTTTAGTTAATAGTTGTGGCAATTTGGTATTGCTTATGAATTCCAAAAATAGATATTAGATTGTGTTTGTAAACTGGTCTGCTCCTCTGGGTATATTAGATTGTACTAGATTCAGAGATTTCACTTTTACTTTATTATATCAACATTAGGGCTTTTATTTGACCATGTCATTAGGCCATGCAGGGTTGAGTCCTCACCTTTTTGGTGGGGATAAAACAGACTCTCACACAGAAACAAAATACACAGAGAAGAAGAACACAGAGGAAGAGAGACAGTTCATTAGACACACAGAGGCCCCAGGAAGAGAGATGAGCCTGAAGGTCTTCAGATGACCTTGTGAAGAGACCAGAGCAGCTGAGCCCAGAAAGAAATGAGCCCTGGGACAGTGATGAGCCTTATGCCAGCCTACAGCCAAGATCAGAAGAAGCTGGGACCACAGAGCCTTAAGAGGAAGGAGGAAAGCTGAACCCTTGCAGACATAGGCAACAATCTTGCGTCAACACATGGCAATAGATTGTGAGTGAGAAAGTATCTCTATGGTACCTTGAGTTTGATTCTGTAGGGTCTGATAACAGTAAGCTTCTACCCCAAATAAATACTTTTTATAAAAGCCAACAGAGTTCTGGTACATTACACCAGCACCCCTTTTGCCTAATTTACAATAGCACAATTATAAAAATGTGCTGTCATCAGTTGTAATAAATGTTCCACACCAATGCAAAGTGTTAATAATAGGGTGGTATATGGTAATCCTTTATTTTATGCATGGTTGTTCTGTAAATGTACAACCTCTCTAATTAATAAAGAAAAAATACAATTAAAAAGAGATTATAGAGATAGAGAATTAAAAAGATAGATAAAATTTATCTTTATTTTATGAATTATATGATATATTACCTGGAAATTTCAAAAGAATAAATCTTTAAATTAACGTAGATATTTAGCAGTAAGAAAATTCAGTATAATAAAGGGATATAAAAACAAGGAATATTCAAAGGGAAACATTTATTCAGAAAAGTAACAAGAAAAATAAAATAATACATTTTTAAAGAAAATTTTAAGGGAACACTTAAAACTCCTGAAAGTATCACAAGTATCTCTGAACAAATGAAATATTATGATGTGTGTCAAAAGATTCAAGAAAAAATATTAACACATTCATACACACATACCCACAAAGCATATTTAGCAATATGTTAACAATTCTTGATTTTTTGAGAAGTACATATAGGTATTAATTTTATTAATCTTTCAAATGTCCTATATGCTTTACAATTTTAAAATGAGACCATATGGGAAAATGCCCAAAGTTGCTAATAGTGACTTGCTGCTTACAATAAACCTAATGTGATTTATTCACATTTCAAAAGGAAACCAATTATGATACGATCCAGAATCTGTCTGGGAGATCAGGAATGAGGAAAAAGAATTTCTGACAATAGAGAAAGATGAATCACTGAGAGAAAGATGAAATGAGAATTGTATGGGTAGCAGTGATAGAAAGAACTTGTGCAAATAGGAATGCCAACAGCAGAAGTTAACAGCTAGTGTGAGAACCTTTTTAATTCACTGTTACTGTTCACACTAATTCCCTGGATTTTTTTACCCTCAGCCATTCTTCATCAGTCTTGCGCAGAAGACTGAATTAAGAGGAAATCAAGAGTTGATCCAGGATCTATTATTTAATAAATACATGTTTGGCTTTTTTATAGGTAAATATCCTGATGCATAAAGGAATGATGGTATAAGGTCATTGTTAACAAAAAACTTACAATCTAATCATAGATAATTCGTAATAGGCATGAAAGTGATATGATATAAAAAGTGTTATGGCTAAAAGAGTCCATTTTTATTTAATGTTTATTTATATTGTGCCTACAGTATGCCAAGTCCTGAGCCATTTGCAACACAGATCTTTGGGGCACTAGAAAGGAGATAGTAAGGGATATGATGAAGTCTTTAGAGAGAAGAATACATTTGAGCTGGAACTTAAAGAACAATAGGGTTTCAACAGGGATGGAATAAATGTGGAATATATTCAAGAAAACAGGGAGAAATCCTGGGCAACGTTAGAAAAAGAATGGACTGGTTCATGAGAAAATTTTAATGCTTTCATTGAAGGTGAGGCTAAAAATTTAGGTAATGATCAATCTGTGAGCCATCTTGTATATTGATCTCATTTTACCATTCTATATCCACTATAATTGGTGTCAACTTTCAAATTTGAAGGTAACTCTGCTAAAATAAATATAATTCTTGCTTATCTAGATTAAGTAAAACTATATTTATCAAAAAGCATTCTAATGGTTGTAATAAAATATGTGAAGAAAAATGAGCTATGATCCTGATTTAAATAATTTATTTAATAATAGGTAAAATAGGGTATATCTTCACTTCCAAAACTCATCCTTCTCAGAGTTAAAAAAAATATTTCTTGTGTGTTGCAAAGGGTGAAGATCTTTCTATAGATAAGTGCATTGAGTACAACTGACACCAGAGATGTATGAAAGAAAAATTTATTAGTACTCACAGGTCCAAGAACAGAGAGGAGCTGCAAGCCTCACAGGGTCACACGGGGAAAGACCTCAAAAGCCTGGTGTGGGAGCAAAAGCTTACAAGGGTCCAGGGGACTACACCTTTATAATGTTACATGGGTGGAGCTGAAGCGGTTGGTCAAGAAAGAGAGGGAATTGAGTTTATATTTGACTTTTGTAAGGGTGCAAACCTGGGTAGGAGAGACAGAAGTTGTTCATCTTGTATGAGCAGGTGTTGAGGATGGTCAGTGAGGGACCTTACGACAAGACCTAAAAGGCTGAGGATTATGACAGGACAAAGTTCTTATGTCACTTAATTGCAGGGTTTGGGATGCTGAGGCAGCATGACAGTATGAAAGGCCCTATTTTATTTTAATTCCTTATAACGTGTTAATTGCTTCCATCAAAGAGGTGAGAGTAGGGCAGAAATGTGCTTTTCTACTTTCTGCTTGGAGTTGTAAAATGTCATTAATATTTTAAAAGCTCTGACAAGTCCTAAAATAAAGTCTATTATAGGTAAACTTTCTCAATTGAGCATCATTAAGCTATAATTTATATAGACTAATATTCTCCATTATCAGTATACAAGCTAATTTCTGAAAAATTCATAGCTATATAAACTCCATGCTTATGATATAAAACACTTTCATCACCCCCCAATATTTTTCTGTGCCCCTGTGCTGCAGAATATCTTCATTCCCACCCCAAGTCCCTTGCATCAACTAATCTGTGTTCTACAATTATAATGTTGCCTTTTCTAGAACTCCATGTAAATAGTATTATGAAATATGCCTTCTTTTGAGACTGGCTTCTTTTATTAAGTATAATCCTTTTGAGATCCCTCCATATTGTTGGGTTTTTCAATAGTTCTGATTAGTGTATATATTACAATTTGTTTATCCATTCACTCCCTTAATGACTTTAAGTTGTTTCTATTTTTGACTATTGCAAATAAAGAGGCCATGAACATTTGAATACAAATATTTGAGTGGACAGGTGTTTTGTTTTCTTTTGGTTAAGTACATAGGAATATAATTGCTAGTTTAAAAAGTAAGTGTACATTTAACTTTATAAGAAACTGACAGACAATCTTCCAAAATGGCTGTACCATTTTTTATTCTAAACAGATATATCCTCACCAAAACTTAGTATTTTTTTAAATTTTAGACATTCTAGGGCATATGTGCTGGTATCTCATTGAAGATTTGGTTTTTGTTTCTCTGATTACTCATATTTTTACATTTTTGCCTATGTTCAGTTGCCATCTATATATTTTCTTAAGTGGGCTGTCTGATCAAATCCTTTCCCTACTTATTATTTTTGGGTTGATTGTCTTATTACTAAATTGTAAAAATCTATTATACATTCAAGTCATTTGTTAGATATACTGTTTTAAAAAATTTTTAACCTATTCTATACCATGATTTTTCATTTCAGGATAAGAGCTTTAAAAACACAAATTAACAATAAAAGGAATGAAAAAGGGTATATTTCACTAAAATGGTAATAAAAGACTTCCAGTTTCAGCTGCAACATATTAAAAGCTTGAAAGTCATCATTCTTGTATGCACAACAAAAAGGAGCTAGACTAACTGAAAACCAATGACTTTCTCTGAACTGTTTATAGATTGAGGTTGCAGGGCAAAATGCCATGCCAAACTCTGGAGACAGGTGAATAGAGAGACGCACCCAAGATATGCTTACCTACCTGGAAACAGAAGCTCTTGGAGCTAAAAATTGCTAGAAACACTTAATGGTAATTTTGACAAGTGTCAAATGTTAAATAATTTACCCTACTGCACTAAGTGACAGATCTGTGATTAGAGTCATAGTCTGCCTGACTGACACCAGTAACATTTTCATTGTGATTTTCTTTATTCATATATGTGCTTGAAAATATATGCAAATGCAAGCATATTTAAGGATGTAAACATACAAACATTCTAATAATAGCTTCCTGACTAGTCTTACCAAAATGGGCTGATTTCTGTTAAGATTCATTTATACACATTTGAGGCAAAAAAAAGCAAGACCACAAAATTGTTTGCTACTTCCCTGAAAAGTCGTTTTGAAATTAAGAAAAAAATAAAAATAATAATCTATTGTGTCCAGAGTGATGTATAAATCATCAAAAAACACAGGTAAACATTTTGACACTTTTCTTGTCATATCTGATTTACTTAACTGTGAAAATATTTCGGTTGCATTATGTCAAACACTTTCATAAGCCATAGGTAAAAGAAAGTGGAAAGCATAAATATATATGTTTGGGGATTATAACTAAACTATTTTATTATCAGTAATCTTAGAAAGATATTATTTGAAACTAATTTGTAATTTCCCCTCTAATTTATGTAGTTTTTTAAAAAAAATGTTCAACATGAAACAGTAAAATAAGGAAAGAATTGCAATCACATATACACATTATTTTTCTAAGAGATGAGTTCATGTTTTAGGAGCAAATTTTATTTTATTTTATGATAAAATAAAATGAATATATCTCAACATATCTGTTTAATAAACAAATAAATAATTGTGCAAGAATAACCAGAAAATAGTAGCTATGTACAGCAAGGGAAACAGAGATTGAGTGGTGAGGAATTTTCTTGTTTGTTTGTCCATTTTTTGTTTATTTTTATTAATACTGAAATAATGAAAATGGTTTAGTAATGATTGAAGTGATTAATGCACAATGATGTGATTATACCAAATACCATTGATGGGACACATTCGATAAAATATATGTTAAATTAATATGTATCAATAAAATTGATTTGTTTTAAAAAATGTATTGTGAATCAGAATATGTATGCAAATCTCTTACCAACAGAAATTAGGTGAAAAATATAATTGAAGAGTATCTGTTTAGGGAGACTTTGAAGTTTAGTAGATTGAAAATTTGTTAGTTTTTTTTTAGCTCGTTTTGAACATCTAACTTTGGTAATGAGCTGTGTCTTTAGTCTTGACTTACTAAGAATTTCTTTGGTTCGAAGAGTATTTGAGGAAGTTTCTTATCTTTTAGGGAAAGAATATAAATGTTACAGATTGTGAAACCCAAATTTTATTTCTTCTAACTTCCTTACATGTGACGTGCTGTTAGATATTCCATTTACTTTTACTTGAACATAAGCTCAAAGGAATTATGAAATCTTGTATAAGAAAATTTTTACTATTTCTTAAACACTTCAGAAATTAAGAAAAAAATGATGGAATTTTACTATCTTATAAAGTGTAGATAGTGATTTAGGGACACAAATTGAAAAAACTACATTCAGATTTTAAAACTTTAACAACATCTCTGGGAGTTTTAATTACGAAAATTGCAAATTTAAGAGTGAAAGATTCATCTTATTCACTTTTATTACTCTAAGACTCAGTCTGATAATAAGAAATTAATTTAAATTGGATCAATTAATCTACCTTAGTTAAGCAGCTGGTTAATTTAGTTGGAACAGATAGATTATTGTTACATTTTTGTTATATCTGCATTCAAAACTTACCACCTGAGCACGATACATTATTCTGAACTTTGGTTCTATTTTTCCAAGATAAGAAAAACAGATATCTTACTATGAAGGAAAATTAATACCTTTTCTATTGTTTTGCATTCCCACTCTGAACATTAAAAATTTTAGATTGACTCCCAATGGTTGGTGCATGTTATATTTTCAAATTCGTTATTATTTCAATTCAACTATAAAAAGTAAAATAAAGCATTAATTTTAAAAGTTATGCCAATCTATATATAAAAAAATAACATTTATGTAAGCAAATGCACATATATGCATATATATTTATATATCATTTTACAAATATTGGTTTGTATTGTAAAAAATTTGATTTTTACCCACAATAAAAAAAAAGTTATGCCAATATTCCAGTTATATGAAAACATAAAATTCTCTTATATTTTAGATATATTTTATTAAGAAAAACATTATGGAATAATTGAAGCACAATATTGCATTTTTCAACTCTCTTTTTCAAATCTTTACCTCACAGGAAGCCAACCTCCTAAGTTTGATGTTACTTATTCCATTGTATTTTTTAAATATTTTGACTCCATTTGTATGTCATTTTAAACCATACTGAATATTGGCTACATATTTTTGAAGTATATATTAACTTAGGAAAACATTGCCTGGGTGATGTGCAGTATGTTCTAGGGATTACTGCATAATTTTATGACTGAGCAAAAAAATAAATTTTCCCCAAAAGTTATTTGCTTATGTTTATAAACTTTAACTTGTATATATCTTTATTAAGTATTTTTTCTATTTTGTTTAATATAGCATATATTCATCACGTTTTACTACCTGATATATTTATATTATCCTATTATATTCAATATCTAAATCACAGCAATGCCCAGAAACTTCGACATTTTAAAAAATATTTTTAAGAGTCTACTAGAATTGTTCAAAAACTTGCAGCTTATACAGCCTTCCTTTGTCTGAATTGATCAAGCATCCATTTCTTGAAAGTAAAGAAAATCCTAAATGTTCTTTATAGAATACTAAAGAATGCATAATGCCAGTGATAAGGAAGATAGATTCTCATATAATTAGCAACCAAGAGTAATTAAAGGGATAACACATATAAATTAGTCCCTATATTTTTCCTAAAATTTCCTTTACCATCAATTAACAAACTCTCTTTTTTATTACAGAGTACTTTAGTTTTATATTCTAGTTATTTTAAGACTTTTTAACCAATATAGATCATTAATTATATCTGTAAATACAACCAAATTATCTTTAAAACTTGTCATATTTTAACAAAATAGCCCAGCACTTAACTCCCAGCCATTCCTCTATGAGTAGTTTCACCTAATGTATGAAGAAAAACGACCGTTAGTACTTGAGTTGCATTGTGTTGAGACAATTTCAATTCGCTGTACTTTTTTTATTTTTTATTTTTTTATTTTTTATTTTATTTATTTTTAAAAAAATACTTAGATTACAAAAATGTTACACAGAAAATATAGGGATTCCCATATGCCCCACTCCCCACACCTCCCTCACACTCCCACATAAACATCCTTCATTAGTGTGGCACATTCGTTGCAATTGATAAACGCATCCTGGGGCTTTGCCATTAAGCGTGGGCCATAGTTCACATTGTAGTCTACACTCTCTCCCACACAGTGCTGCATGTTAGTGATGATATGAAATGGCTTATATCTGTCATTGCAGCGTCATTCAAAACTATTCCCAAGTCCCAAAAAAGTCCTGATATTACAACTTTTTTTCCCCTCTCCCTGCCCCAAGAGCCTCCAGTGGCCACTGGCTCCAAATCAATGTTGTAATTTCTTCCAATGTTAGAATCACAATATGTCTATCGTAGAACACCAGTAAGTCCACTCTAGTCCATAGTTCATTCCCAATCCTGAGAATTGGGATGGTGATGTCCATTCTACCTCTAATTGAGAGGGGGCTTATATCCCAAGAGGAATATGGATGGGACTATTTTACTTGCAGTTGCAGACTCTCTCTGTTCCTTGGGATGGTCATTGTTCATCATTATCACCTTGTTAGTTGTCCTGGGTGAGTCCAATGAGCTGTAGAGTAGGTGTTGCAACTCTACTGATGTTCCAGCCCCAACTGGCACATGGACAGCCCAAAGACTCAAGTCTCTTGGATGTACACCTACAAACTGCAACACCAACTATAGGTTTAAATAGAAGGGACAGATGAGTCATATGTAAGGAAGACATAATTAAGTCCAACTATGTCACTCTTAGAAGCACAAACTCTAAAGTAGGGCCCACTGGCAAGGCACCAAACTTCGGAGCTATCTGCCCTGACCATAGGACCTGGGTGTCTCCAGAACCTTCAGGAAGTCCACTATTTGGGATATTATCCACTTTGGCAGTCTATGAGATTCTGCTGAGATGTGCATAAGCATAACCTCTGGAATGACCTCCTGACTCACTTTGAAGTCTCTTAGCCATATAAACTAATTTGCCTTTAGCTTTTCCCCCTTTTATTTGGGGTCTTTTTCTAGTTGAATTGCTATTTGGTGCTTGGTAGTAATCCCTTGGTGCCAAGAGCCACATGAAAATGAAAACACTTATATTTTTTTTGTCATATTTCTTTGATATTTAAGGTATAGTATTCACCCACAAGTGCTAAGGCATGGTTGAATATCATGATTAATTACACAAACATATGTACCTTTGAACTTGTTTCAAACAGGAATAGCTTTACATATAGAGGGTTATTTATTACTTTCTCCCTATCCATTTTCATTTAGCTAACATCTACGGATTTTTCAGTCTTCACTTTAAATATTATATAATGGGAGTAACAAGCAATTCCCTAGGGACACATATTTACATGGTGTCTCCAAGTGTTGTTTGGAACAGTGCCAGTTTGTAATGACATTAATAAAATAAGACAATAAAGTGGGCTTTTTTACAAAGCTTAATGACATAAATCTAAAGAAGAATGTATGTCATACTGAGCACATGATCTTTGCATTTTTATTGTTTAAAATTTTTCAGTAAATATTAATGGAAGGAGGTATAAGGATTTTTTTTTCATTTTATAGTTTTTCACGTCCTTTCTTGGAAAAGTATTTAAGAAAAAGTAAAATACATGTATAAGCTAGGGGGTTAGAGAATTTTAGGAGAAAAAGAAGTGGGGTAAAAAATAGTCTTATTTCGATAAGAGTTACAATGAATCATGTAAAAATATAACATTATTTCCTGGAAGCATTATGCACCTATGAAAGCTAATGACCTTAGATTGAAAGTGAAACCCAGTTAGTCCGAATTTCTATTTGTTTTTCTAAACTATTTCTGAAGAAACACAGAATTTCTTGATGTGATATATAACATATTACCACAATAAATAAAACTAATTAAATTGCAGATATCAAGTAAATATTTTTAAATTTTGGATTTGTTAGTCTTCTTAGTGTGGTTAACTGCATGTTATTCCAATAGCTCTGTCAGGAATTGTTCAGAAATGCTTTGAAATGGCTTTAGTCTAATTTCTTATTATCACTATAATTCAATAGGAAAACCCATTTTAAATGCAAATATTTATAAAATCCAGTGTTCAATATTAAAATCAAAGTGAAACTAATTGCATTCCATGTAAAATGAGATAATTCATGTCATATTAAACTAGATACATTGTCTAGTACCCACTATATGGCCTCATTTTAATTGTAAAGAAAACTTGGGGATACAGATGATTTTAGTAAGCATCTAGCCAGTCTATTCCACAATTAACAGTTTGCTATTCTCAGCCCTTATCCTTTACCACAAGTTATATCCCTTTTGTATTCAAAAGAGTGAATTTTTAAAGTTAATTCTTACATTATAGGAAATCGTCCCTATTTATTTCTAAAACATGAATCAGTGTCTTTAGTCTGTTCATATCTAAAAACATTTAGCGTCACTTTTGTTTTGTGCCATAGCAGTTTCAGGAAAGAACTAATGGATGGAAAATATAGATAAATAATACTGATTAGAGATAAACTATATCAGAACAGTCATCAGTATATTCTTGTTTTGTTTCTCAAAATGTTCTTAACTAAGTATCCATCCAATTTTCAAGTCTAAAATTAGATAGCTTAAAAAGAATGAATTAATAGAAACCCTTATTTTCCTCACTATGATTGGACTATTGCAATTGTGGTCATTTTACTACCTGTGATTAAATGGGTAATCATTGGAATTTTCCCTAGATATACAGCAAATGTCTTGGGCTAACAATCAATAATAGAAGTTTAGAAAATCATTTTCTATTGATGAGATTCTGCTTCTAGAATATGACTTAGCTCATAATTTGAAACTTTATAGTGAGATGAAAACAGTTCACAATTACTGTAATTTAGAATTTAACTCACATTCAAATTGAAATAGGCAGAAAAATAAATCCCTGTATGAAACTGCTCTCACTGCATGTTTTTTGAAACATCTTTTCAAATGCAAAATCAACATTGCTATTCTACTCACAGCAAAGCATTTTCCCAAATGTCGTATTAAACTCATTACTGGGAGAATGACAAGGCTCTCTAATGTGATTGTTCTTTCCTCATAATAAAGGCAAAAATTGCCAGTGCTTCTGAACTTAAAATAAGATGTGATTGGAGTTAGATGAATTGCTTCTAATGAATATGTATTTGAAATGGTTATGTGTAAAATATGTGTAAGTATGTTTTATGTCCATTTTTAACATGTGTTTGTATAGCACACTAAAATTTTACTTTGTATATCTTCATGTTAACTTTCTTAATATCAAAGTTGCTGCAGAGTTACATTTTAAAGTAAAGATTGATAAAATATTTGTTGTAAAATAAAAATTATTTTGGTTGTCTTTTCCTAGTGTTTGCCATTTGCTTTTATCATACTCATATACTCTCTATTACTCTGGTTCATAATTACTTGACTTACTTTTAGAATACTATAATGGTTTTCTTTCTTGGCTTTTAATGAAATGGTTAGTAGAAAACAAAATTGATGGAAAATTCAAGAAACACATTGAGTATATAAAAGAGAACCCCACATTTTTTAAGCAAATTATAATGAACTATTTACAATAGATATTTGCTATCATCTCGCAGCTGCAAATTTTATGCATAAGATATAATTTTCTTAACATGCATTATACTATTGATAAGTGTGCATAGTTGTAGGTGACTGACATAAAACATGTTGAAGTAGGAGAACATTTGAGACATAAAAGCTAATTGTCTAGAAAGTTAAGATTTCAAAATAATATGTCTTTACATTTAATTTTCATTTGTCCTCAATAAAATTGAGTAAATATAAAATATTTCCTCTTCTTACTCACCACTCCATTTTTAAACTGCTCTAGTTTTGCTTTATCCCCCAACATTCCCCTGGAGAAGACCTTGCAAAGATCAATCAATGGAACTGATATTTTTCAGTCTTCATTTCACCTGGCTTGTCAGTAGTATTCCAAATAATTGGCCAATATTTGGTTCTTGAATTATTCTCTGCATTTAATTCCTCATGGTGTAAACCATGTATTTCTCATACTTTACTAGTTGAACCTAAACTATAACTTTTATTGAGCCATAATCTCCTAACTTGAATGAATGTAGGGTAAAGTCTTAGGGCAGAGTCTTAGGGAATTTTCTTCTCTTACCCTTCTCTTTCTTTCTAGTACTTTTGCTTCCTAATAAAACCAGCATCAGAAACACTTAGGAAGAAACAAAAACATGCAAATTCTTGAGACATCTCCCAAAATATTTACTTTCAAAATGACAAACAATGTGGACTGATTCCCAATATCTAAGGGTGGTGGAAAGAGACTGGAGTCCTGCCAGAGCAACAGCAAAACCAGGCTACAGTCCTTACAGAAATGACTGGGGAAGACAACCATGCCCAGAATTTTACCTGACCCAAAGTAAGGACAAACTTGATGTATAAAATGTCTACTGAGTCTTGGTATAATAAAAGTGGGTATTAAGAGACACCATTTTACTCACTGAATGGGTATCAGGTTTGAGATATATACATAAGGCATCATTCATGTCTGTACTTAACTTTTTGAACCTTGGGAATACAGTTATATCCTTGTTTTAATGCCCTTCTCTGGTGTTTGTAGCTTTATGTACCCCACAAAAAACAACTTCTTAAATTTAATCCATTCCTGTGGGTATAAACCCATTGTAAGTAGGACCTTTTAATGAGGCTTCTTCAGTTAAGGTGTGACCCACCTCAATCAGGATGGGTCTTAATCCTAATACTGGCATCCTTTACAAGCAGAATGAAAGTTAGGCAGAGAGAGAGAAAGCTACAGGAGGCAAGAAGCTGAAACGAACCTACCAGAGAAGGGAAATATCAGGAAATTTACCATGTGCTTTGCCAGTGGACAGAGGCTCATGAGAAGCCAGCCACAGAGCACAGTCTTCTGGAAAAAAGCATGGCTTTGATGATGCCTTGATTTGGACATTTTTCTCAGTCTCAGTAACATGAGTGAATAAATTTCCATTGTTTAAGCTGAACCATTTCATAATATTTCCCTGAGCAGCCTAGGAAACTAAAATACCTTCAATGCTATTTCTAATGTCTGTGATATTCCTGTTTTGATTTTTATTGGGCAGTTATTCTTCCTGTTATGAGCCATATTTTCTGTCTCTTTGGATGCCTGATAATCTTTTATTGGATAGCAGGCACTTTTAATTTTACATTGTCCATTATCTGTTAACATAGCATCTCAAAACTATGCAAGACCAAAGTCAATAATAAATATCATTAAAGTACTGAAAGAAATACTGTCAATCCATAATTCTATACCCAGAAAAAAATTTAAGGCAAATTAAAGCTTATTTCAAATTAAAGCTCAAAGACATCATTTCCAACAGACATTCAAAACAAGAAATGTTAAAGAGCAATCTTTAGGTGGTAGGAAATTTGGAACTGCATAAAGAAATGAAAAGTTATAGAAATTATATAAATGAGAGTAAATGTAAAATATATTAGCATTTTATTTCATCAAATTAAAAGAAAATTTTTCCTGTAAAGCAAAGTTGGTAAAAAACCATTGTGGGATTTATAACATCTTCAGAATTAAAATGTTTGGGGAAAAAATGCAAAGACTAGAAAAGAAAATGAAAATGAACTATTGTAAGATTCTGAAACTGTAGATGAAGTAGTATTATAACATTTGAAGATAAACATGATGAATTAAAAATTTACGTTGTAAATCCTAAAGCAAGCACTAAGAATATATAAAGGTTTAACTAATTATTTAATTATAGATATAAATGGGATCATATAAATATATGGAGAGATAGGCCACATTCATGGATCAAAAGACTCACTATATTAACATGTTAAGTCACCAACAATTGATTTATTTATACAATACAATACCAATCAAAAACTCAAAAGAAATTTATTTAAGAAATAGAGAAATGGATTAAAACATTCAATATAAAAGGATAACCAAACAATTTTGAAAAATAAGAAAAACATGGAAGACTCATACTTGAGTTTAAAAAATTTTCCCCATGCTTAGTATTGACAAACGACCCAGAAAAAAGTTATTGCATAATGTCAGCTCTCATTCTGTGGTTTCCTCTTTTTTTAAAAGTTGACCTTTTTAGTCTTGGTTACCCCAGAAGCCTGCAAATGATTAATCTTATTTAAGTATTTAAGTATTAAATATATCTTAATTTATATTATATATATATAGTCATAAGTATATATGTGTGTGTCACTGGTGTTAATTTTTTTTTCACAAAAACTCTCTGTATTAAAACTGTATATTTTATTATTTAAGCAAAGCTCACTGAAATAAAAGTATTCAAACTGAGGTTGAGTCATTATGTATTCTCTAATGTTAAGTAAATAATCTAAATACATGTATAAGATGACTGTCAAAAATAACTAGTAAAAAGATATGGGTTAAAAAGATTGCTTCATTCTTTTTATCCAGAAATATAACTCACATTAATCCCATTATATAAAAAAGTTAATTATCATAGGAATATCTTTAGTTAATGGAGACAAAGAGCACTATTCAGTGGGTTATATAATGATCCCCTAGGCATATACAAAAGTAGAGAAGAGTGGGATGAGTTTCAAGTCACCTACAGATTTAACCTTTTTAAATGATCCTAAGAATGTGAGATATGTTTTAAATCAAAAGGTAATTTAGATTGTCAGTAAATGGGCGATATATAATTAATAATTTTAATAACTAAATGTTATGTTTATAATAAGGACATCATATTAAAATTAAGATATGTAAAATATATATAATTCCACTAAAGTATTGTAAAATTCAACCCTCTCTCACTTGGAGGTGGAGTGGACATCACCATCCAAGTCCCCTCAGGATTGGGGGAGGAGTTGTGGACTAGAGTGGACTTGGTGGTGTTCTGTTGTAGACATATTGTGATTCAAGCAATGGAAGAAATTGTAACAGTGAGGTGGAGCCGGTGGCCACTGGACATTTTTGGGGCAGGGAGAGGAGGGGCAGTTGAAATACTGGGGCTTTTTTGGGACTTTGGGGGTTGTCCTGAGTGGCGAAGTGGTGACGGATGTAGACCATTTTCCATCAGAATATAACATGCAGAACTGGGTGGGAGAGAGTGTGGTCTGTGATGTGAACTGTGGTCTATGCTTGGTGG
>JAQZBX010065199.1:0-16351 GCA_029593785.1 Cabassous unicinctus | reverse complement strand
TTTTCTTCTCCTGCTGGGAGAAGCATCATGGATGCATTTGATGCTGTCTCAGAGGTGTCTTAAACTACTTTCACTTTTAATATATTTTTTCTGCACTTCTGCCTGACTCATTAAAAGTGCCTTGTCTTTGACTTAAATTATTTATTCTGCCATCTCCAATTGTCTCCTAAATGCCTCCCTGGAATTTTTCATTTCAGTTATTGTTGCTTCACCTCCATTCATGCTGTTTGTTTCTTTTTAAAATTTCCATCTCTTTAATAAGACTCCCATGTTTTCCTGGTATCCTTTAGTTCTCTCTATATTTTCCTTCATCATCTTGAGCATTTTTAAGGTCATTTTTAAAGGATTCTTTTGATATATCTACATTCTCTTCTTCATTGGTGTTTTCTGAATTTTTAGCTTCTTCCTGTAGATGGGCCGTTATTTCTTGCGCTTTTGTTTGTCTTGTAAATTTTTGCCCCTGTAAATTTTAATATTTTAAAATGTTAACTCTGCACCTTAAAGTCTCTGTTTTTTTAATATTTGTAAACATCTGGTGGTATGGGAGATACTCTTGAGCTTCAGCCCTCCTATAGGAATGTCTATCCAAGGCAAGAGTATTGTGCCAGGATTCCATGTCTTTTGGGGCATCTGCCTTGTCATGAGATTTTTGCCTTTGAGTTGTTTTAGAGCTGCCAGGTTTACAGGATTTTGATTGTCCCGTTTATTCCCCCAAGAGGCAGATCTGCCTCTCTCAGGTATTTAAAACCATTAGGCTTTTGCCCCAGATATTTTGCCTCTAAAGTTTCTTGTACTCCTTTTATTGTCTCAAGCTGTTTTTCCCTGTAGGGCAAATTCTGGGAGGATGGACAAACTGGCAGGAACTTTCTCAGGCAAAATATGGCCAGGGACCCAAAAATGGCATGAGACCAGCTCCAAAAGTCTTAGGGAAGGAGTCATAATAGGAACTAAGAGTTTCTCTGGTGGCTTCCCATAGCTGAGATTTCCTGGCCTGCCCATCAAAGGCAGCTCTTCCACAAAATGGGCCCCACATCCCTGAGGAAATGCAGCATCTTTTAGTCTCTAACACCCCAACCCTTTCTGGGGAGGCTTGAAACAATTGTTGGTGCAGCTTTTGTATGGGTGGGATGAAACTATGGCTACCTTCAGATCAGGGAACACAGTGATCCAAGTTTGCTAATCCAAAACAGTGATTAGTGATCCAATATCCCCACCTCTATTACTGCAGAAGAGAATGTTCATGTCCCTTTCTGTCATCAGCAATCTACCCAGAGACTGGACTCCAAGTTGGCCTGCTGCAAGCATGGGGCCTTGGCACCAGTAGTCAATGCATGGAGACAGCAATTTACCATAATTTGTCACCTTCCTCCTGCTGTTCCCTAGATGGTGAACAGTTTTATTATGGCCTCTGGGGTTTCAAAGTTGCTTCAGACCATTTCTGCCTGTTTAATTGTTGTTTTGGCAAAAAGACTGTCTTCCCACAATCTTCCCAATTGATTTCTTTTTTCCATTTAAATTTTTATTGAAGTATATCATTCATACATGAAAAAATAAAAACAATAAGTGTGTAGTACAAGTTATGAACTTACAAAGAAAACCTGAATATAGCATACAGGGCTCTCATTTAATAACTCCTCCACAATACTTTATATGGCTGTGAAACACTTGTTACAAACTAAGAAAGCACATCATCAAACCACTACTACTAACTATAGGCAATATCTTACATTTAGTTCATTTTCCCACAATCCACAAGAATATTAATACCTTGTATAATTATTACATATTTAACATAGTTCATGAGAGAATATTTTCTTATTTTTTATGCCAACCACAATCCATCTTCTACCACAGGATTCACTGTGTTATACAGTCCCATGCTTTGCCTTAGGGTTCCACAAGAACCTGCTAACTTGAACCATCATTCTTTTGATTACAGTCAGGAATTCAATAGGCATATGACAACCTGAATATTTAAGTATCTTATAAAGGTACTTAACAGGTACATTATATCTTCAATCAAAATTATAGGTTCAAATCAAAGGAGTAGAAGAATCATGATTATAAATGAGTATTACTATGCTATATTGAGAAATAGATTAGCATAAATTCCCAAATAATGTCCATCAAAGGGTTGTTGATTTCATAAGGCTATGTCTTGCTTCTAGTATCTGGACATTCCTAGAACCCTGAAAAACACTCTTGTTTGAGGCTTTGTTTACTTTGGCAGTTAATGAAAGGTCTGAGATCTGAATAAGCATTACCTCCAGAATGACCTTGTGACTTACATTAAGTCTCTTAAACATAAAAACTTTTTTAATTTAATGTTTCCCCCTTTTGGTGAAGGTCTTTTTCCAAATACATCACTCCTTAGATCTTGAAAATAATCTCTCTGTGTCAGTGAGGCTTTCCCTTGGGAGTCATGCCCCATATTGGGGGGAATGTTGTGTATTTATTTTGAGTTTGGCTTAGAAAGAAGCCATATTTGAGTAGCAAAGAGGTTTTCAGGAGGTAACTCTTAGGCATTAAGTATATTTAGACTAAGCTTCAATTTTTACAGTAATAAGGTTCATCCATATAAGCATTAAGATCAAGGACTTCACATATAAACCTGTGTTCTTTTCCTTGACACAGCTTATATATTCCAGAGATGTTTGACATTTTATTTGAGAAAGTAGCAGGGCTTCCACAGGACAGAAGTTTAATATTTTGTTAGCTGCTTTGTGGTCCTCTTCCTATTGAGAAAACGCATCTATTACAATGCAAACACATTCATATCCCAAAGAAGTATGTTTTAGGTGCATTTTTCTATATATAACACCCCACTATCAACACCCTGTATTAGTGGCATAACTTTGTTATAGATCCTGAAAGAAAATTCTTCAAATTGTATTCATAATTACAATCTTCGTCCACCCCAAAATTCACTGACTTATATGGTTGCTGATTTTATCCTTTAGTTTTACTTCTAGCCCCATAGATAGGCAAATACTTCCCATTTTAATCAGATTCACACTCACTTCAGGAATCTTAATTACACTCATATTGCTGCACAACCATCACTTCTGTCCATTCCCAAACTATTAAAATCAACCAAATTATAAGTTATGTATATATTTAGCATTGGTTCATGAATCTTTACCATTCTTTTATCATCTAAAAACCTATCATCCAGACTCTTCCTCCATGAGTATGCACACTATCCTTACTTCATATCAGTGAGATCATACAATATTTGTCCTTTTTTGTCTGGCTTATTTCACTAAGCATAAGATCCTCAAGGTCCATCCATGTTGTCAAATGTGTAAAAACCCCATTCCTTCTTACAGCTGCATAATATTCCATCATCTGTATATCCCACATTTTGTTTATCCATTCATTTGTAGATGGACACCTGGGTTGCTTCCGTCCTTTAGAAATTGTGATTAATGCCCATTGGTGTACACATATCTGTTCATCTCCCTGTTTTCAAACCTATAGGGTGTATACCTAGTAGTTGGATTGCCAGATAATAAGTAATTCTATACTTAGCTTCTAGAGGAACTGCCAAATTGTACTCCACAGTTACTGCACCATTCTACATTCTCACCAGCAGTGAACAAGTGTCCCTATTTGTCCATGTCCTTTCCAACTCTTGTTTTGTTTTAATAGCAGCCAATTTAGCAGTTTTGCATTTCCCTGATAGGATGATGTTGAGCATCTTTCCATGCGTCTTTTTAGCCATCAGTATATCCTCTTTGGAAAAGTGTCTTTTCAATCTCTTGCCCATATTTAAATGGATTTTTTCTGTTTTTATTGTTGAGTTGTAGGATTTCATTATATGTGTTGGATATTAGACCCTCATTATATATGTGGTATCCAAATATTTTCTGATAGTGTGTACACTGCATTTTCAATTTCCTGATAAACTCCTTTGAAACACAAAAGACTTTAATTTTGAAGAGGTCTGATTTATCTGTTTTTTCTTTTGTTACTCATGCTTTGTGTGTAGAGTTTATGAAGCCATTGCCTATCACAATATCACATAGGTGCTTCCCTACATTATCTTATATTGACTTTATAGTCCTGGCTCTTATATTTTAGCATTTGATCCATATTGAGTGAATGTTTGTGTAGGGTATGAAATAGGGATACTCTTTCATTTCTTTGAGTATGGATATCCAGTTCTCTGAGCACCATTTGTTTAAGACACTACTCTGTCCCAGTTGAGTAGACTTGGCAGCCTTGTCAAATATCAGTGTGCCATAGATATGAATGTCTATTTTTGAACTTTCATTTCAGTTCCATTGGTCAATATGTCTATCCAATGTGCCAATACCATGCAGTTTTGATACTGTATCTTTGTAGTGTGTTTAAAGTCAGATAGTATGAGTCCTGAAGCTTCTCTTTTCTGTTTCAAGATGTTTTTGACCTTTTGGAGCCCCTTGCCCTTTCAAACAAATTTGATAATTTCCCCTACAATGTTCATCTTTGGCTTACGCAACATGCAGTGATCACGTGCCAGATTACAGTTTCCTCAATTGTTCATCATCTTTTGTTCTCCACAATCCTTTTTACATTTTGAATTGAAAAGGTCAACCTGTATTTTTATTGTTGTTTTGTTTCTTAAAACTGTTAAAAAATTATTCCATGAAATATCAGGCATATGGCACTTGAGGCTTTCAATCTGTACTCTGTTGTTCTGCACATATATTCTGCTTTACAGTGCTGTCTTTAAAATTCTCTCTTCTATTCTCCTTGTAAACCAGAGGACTGAAGGTTGTCTTGGATTTCCATAATTTATTATGGTTACTGAGTTTGCAGCATTGCAGTTGGTGGTTATGTGCATTCTGTTGTCACTTTCTATGAGATATTAATATTGTCATTTTCTACAAAAACCAAGAGAAGTCAGGTTAGTGTTTTTCTGCTATTTCTTTAGCTGCACTGATTCCAGAGAAGATGGATGTGAATGGGAAGCAGGAGATCTGAGTTTGTGCCTGAGACCTGGGGTGGGGGGTTGGGTCAGAGCAGCCTCCTAAGGAGGGTCAATACTGAAAAGTTGGAAATGGGGGATCAGTAAAGGAGAAGGAATCTAGCATCCTACTATCATGCTCAGCCCCTCTCTCCATACAAACCAGGAGAATCCCTGGCTAAGGCTCTGGGAGCATCACAATGGAATTACTATGATGTTTGTATCATTCCTTATTCCATATGGCTCAATCCAGGGATATCCTTGAATAATGTCATTTAATTCTTATTGCCCATCATGCAGGAATAGAGCTGACTTATGTTAGAAATAAATCTAAGAATGCAGAACAGGGGCACTATGTAACTCAGAGATTGACACATTTCCTGACAGACATTGAAGTTTGTGGGTTTCATTCTCTTAAATTACAATGTTATTTGCTAAAGTGATAGGTGAAAAGAGTCCCCAGAGAATTTCATATTAACAAGTTAATGAGGCTAACATAGCATGATTTATTTTGAGAGACTTAACCCTCCGTGTTTTCCAAAAAGCCTTTCCCTCACATGTTGTGTGTGGTAGGCAAGAGTTTGAATCAAATGAAAAGTTATAACAGAAACATAATTTCTTCCTACAATTTTTGCACACCATAATCAACAGCCCAAGTGTGACCTATATCTTTCCCTTCAATGATATAATATTATGAGGAATGGAAGTGAGCTAGAATACATATGCCCACTCTTTAAGTTGTAACTAAGTTGCTTTGGAGTTGGTCTGCATGAATTTGGTCCCCATGTTTCATTGGCCCTCATCTGAAGGTCAGAAATATGTCCTGAGATCCCTCTTTTTCTCTCCAACAGTCTCTATATAAAGAAAAGTAAAATGTAATATGACTCAAACATCTCTTGAAATTTATTTTGTGAACCAAGTAACATGCCAAGAATAATACCCATATCCCACACTAGTACTTTCACATTATTTTCTAAAATAATCATGAGATCAGATTGTACAGTCACAACCTGGCAAAATACTGCCCCTTCCTCAAGTCATTTCCCCACACTTCTTAAGTTTCTTTTTTGAGATCTGCTGATTTTTTTCCAGCTTCCTGTTTTTATGGTTGACAAGACATATGAAATTACTTAACTAATCTACTGCGACAGATGTGTAAAATTAGACTGAGTGTTTCTAGTGGAAAGCAACTGAGAGGGTGAGAGTAAACTATTTAACTGGAATATTAATTATAAAACTTGAACAAAGAGTAGATTGTTCAATTATGTGTGTGCTGTGCCTATAACCCAGAGTTGTTTTACTTAAAACCATCTTCTGCTAGGTCTTGGTCTTTATTTTCCCACTTCAAAATTTTAACATGCAGTCTAAGTTTAACATCTCATTGACTTGGACGCACCCAAGGAACAAAATAATTAAAATGTGTTCTTCTATGTGAATGATCATCAAATGGATTAGCAGTGTGTTCATGCTTATGGAAGTGAGGTCAGATTTTGACCCACATTGTTGAGTTTTCTGATACTCTGCACCTTTAAACATATATCTTATGGGTGGGGCAATTAAAGAAAACTTTTTATGGAAACAAGCTTGAGCTTAGATGAAAACTGGATCTTTAAAATAACTTTAAGGGAATTAGATATCAGGTTCTTTATTTGAATATAGTGAATATATTCAAATATTGGATTTGGGGAAAAGGCAATAGATTTCATCATTAAATGGTGACCTACACCTTTATTTCACAGGAAATCATCCACAGGAAGCTGGCAGAAGGTAGTTAGGGTCAGGTCTGAGAATCTGAACAAATCTGCTTTGAATAATCTTCCATCTGAACTCAGAAGCTTTCTATGGAATATCAAAACCAATTGTATAGATGTCTTAGAAAATTTGGGAAGAAAAGGGGGAATCTGTAGTATTTGAACTAAGACTCTTCCCTCTTCCACTCCAGACTACTGTAGGAAAAAACTCAAATCTACCCCTCTACCTGGCCCCAAATCAGAAAGCTTTTTCACCAGAGGGAGGAGGTAATTAATAATTTTCACCCATTTCTGCAACTAACTATTGCCAAGGCTAAATTCAGGGATAGTGTGGCAGAGAGGAGGCTACTTCTGTTTTCCATCCAGCTCTTATTTGTGGAACACAAACTCTACTTTTGGTGTGGGTGCCACTGAGAATCATTATACTGTGATTGCCACTGTGCATGCTCAGAATGTGGTGGTCCCATGCCAAGAGAAGCAAGCTGTCAAGATTTCAGTCTACTGCCCTCCCTCCACTGAGTGCTTAGTTCCAAAACCAAGAGTTCCATTCATAGAGAAGTTTTCCATTGTCCACAACCACAGCTCTAGAGCCCTGATTCAGAGATCTTGCTTATGTGGCAAGAAAGCCCTAAAAGAGCTAGATATTCAACTTTTTGCAAAGGAACTGGCTACTTTTGTGAAAGAGTGGAGAAATTCAAGCCCACATATTCTCCTCAAAACAGTGTGGTTGGTGGGTATAAGTAACTTGGAGGAAATTCATGTATTCATTGAAGATACAGATTAAACTGCTGTTCAACTAATTTGTGAAAGAAAACCAAAGAAGGAGATGGCTTAGAAGAGATTTCCTTAGCATATGAAAAATATCAAACATCGAGCTCAAGAAAATTTCTTCAAGTGAGATGAATCTGATTGGATTAATCTGTAGAGTAACTATGCCTCAGGTCATTGTTGAAAACAATATAGACATAAACCTGCAATCAGTGTATCATAATACCTTAGTGTGGCTAGGAAAAGAGTATAAGAAAGCCCTGCCAAAACCACTGTCGTCATAGGGTGACTATAGAATTACCCAAAATTGTACATATCAGAGAGGATCATTGGATCCTTAATACATTGGAAGGTGCAGGAATTGACTTCAGTAAAATCATCCAGGAGGTTACTTAAAAAATAAACAAAGAAAAATTACAAAATCCAGGCACTGAGGAGAGCCATGCTATACTGGCATCATGGTATAAAAAGAAACAGTTAAGAATGACCTCTACACTTGACAAAAAAGAAAGCATAAAAATGCTGGTTTTACAGGACTTAAATAATAATTAAATGAAAAATACTTCTAAGCAGTCATTACATTCCATATTCAAGGAATTAGGGGGAAATAGGATTAAAGAAGGAAAGGATGGTGTGATGGATGATGGAAATATTGCCTCAAAAAAGGAAATAAGAGCCAAAAAGAAATTCTGGGATTGAAAAGCATCATTATTATTATTTTAAACTTAAATGAAATCAATAAACTGTTCTACAGTAAATTTCAAGTACCAGAAAGAATAGAAAACTTTAAGAAATATCAGTAAAGTTTATGCAATCTCAATAAGATAGAGAAAAAAGAGTAAAGAAAAATGAACAAGGCCTCAGAAAAATGTGAGGCATTGTGAAGTGTGGTGGCTTATGCAAAATGAAAGTACCAGAAAAATAGAGCAAAGAGGGGAGGAGAAAAAGGGTTAAAAAGATAATGGCTGGGAAGCAGATATGGCTCAACCATTTGGGCTTTGCCTACCACATGGGAGGTTTGAAATTCAGGTCCTGGTGCCTCCTAAAGAAGACAAGGAGATGCCCACACCTGCCACAGTGGGAGTTAGCTGCCACACCCTGCTGCAACAAGAGCTAGATGCCTGCAATCTGCAGCAATGAGCAAACACCTAAATGAGAGATGCCACAAGGTGGCAGACACCACAGCCCATGGGGAGTGGATGTGGCTCAGGTTCTTGGGCATTCCCATCTGGGAGGTCCTGGGTTCATTTCCTGATGCTTCCTGGAGAAGGCAAAGCAAGCAATGAGCAGACACACAGAGAACCATCAGGGAAGGAGGGAGATAAATTGAAAAATAAATAAATAAAGTTAAAAAAAGATAATGACTGAAAACTACCAGACTATGTTGAAAGACACTAACATACAAATCCTGGAAGAACATCAAACTACAATTAGAATAAATGCAAAGAATTCTATAAACAGATGCATAGTAATAAAAGCCAAGAAAAAATATGAAAAAAAAAAGACAAAAATTACACATAATCTACAAGGAAATTCCACAAAATTAACAACATGTTTCTGAGTGGAGCCAATATATATATTAAAACAGCTAAAATGAAAAATAACTGTCAACTAGAAATACTACTTACAGCAAATCTGTCTTCCAAAATAGAAGATGAAATAAAGACATTCCCAGGTAATGATAACTGCAAGATTTGTTTATAGCAGACCTGGCTTAGAAAAAATACTTTGGGAAGTTTTTCAGGTTAAAAGCAAGGAACTAAAACATGGTAAATTCAAATTCACATGAAAACAAAACAAAAGAAAATGTAACACTTGTAAATATAATGTGTAATTTTAGAAGATGGTAGATACTGGAGAAAGAATCCACAAATGCTGAAGCAAAGTGAAAATAATAATAATAATAATAATAACATAAAGGAAAGTACAATCCCAGAATGCTGGTCCCACTCCCATTCTCTTTCTTGATCTTTTGCAGATTGGGGATAAATCACAGTTAAGGAAGCCAGGGTTTCTCCTTTCCACTATGGCCACAGATTGTAAAATCAATTGTAAGTGTGTGTTAGAACCCTACACATATCCAAGAAACAGGTCCCAAGTCCACAGAGTCCAAGGGATGAACACAAGCCATGTGGGAATGCCATCTGCTTAAAGACTCCATGAAGAAAAAGGGAAAATTTAACAATGGCAGGAAAGTGATTTACTCATTCAATCCAGTTCCTGTTGGTTGCTCTAAATAAACAAAGAACAGACTATTCTGGAGTGACCCACCTTTCTGGGGTGGCCCCACTTGGCTCCCTTGGCAGGTATTATAATAGGGAAGAAACTGGTGTAGAAAAGCCTCAGAGAGAGAAAAAAGTGGTTAAACTGGAGATTCTGATAACTGAAAAATGCAAAGAAAATGGTTTCCTGAGTGAGTAAGAGAATTTAAACAAAATATAGGAGCTGGGGAGAATATTCTGCACAAAAACAAACATAACAGATAAAGCTTCCCAGAGAAAGAACAGAGGAAAGGAAGCTTTCTTCTGGAGATGAATTAATTGCACAAAAAGTGTAATCTCAAAAATTGTATGGAATATCCATGGCAACAATCAGGTGAGGAAGAGCTGAAAAATTAAAATCAATTAAACACAGGCAATTCTAAAGTTGTTAAAATACGATAGATTAAACATTAAAGAAGATCCTTAGCACAAAGCCAATTAACAATAAACCTTAGGCAAGAGAGAGAAATTGGAGTCTTCCAGGAAGATGGAGGATTAGAGAGACATAGGACTTAATTGTCTCCCAGAAAATTAGTTAGATGACAGGCAGAAATGGCCTGAAAAATGTTTTAGGATTTAGTGCACAGGGGAAAGCTGTACACTACCCAGAAAAGAGAGGTGCAAAGGAAAAGAAACTCAATGGGAAGACTCTGGGAGTAAAAGCTGCAGATGCAGCTGCCAGTGCCAATACCCCACCCTCAGAGCAGACAGCTTTGAATTTTCGGTCTTCTGGCCAGTGGCTATGGATAGAGGGTCCCACTGGGTCCAACTCCCCAAGAAAGGGGAAAGAGAAGGATGCAGCCTAGGGCTTATGTGGCTTTTGGCAAACAAATTTGGTTTGCTGTGTGCCATGAGACCTTCCAGGTTCTGGGAAGGAGCAGGGACAAATGATATCTAACTCTCACAAACACTCTCCCTACCCACTGGGACTGGTTGTTGAAGATGCAGAGGATACTGGACTGATTTCCTACCCAGTAAAATGAAGTTGCCTGCCAGCAACATTTGGATAACATCTTCTGAGAAAGTTTGATTTGCGAGGCTCTGAATAGCTGTGAGGCCAGATCCTCTGTCACATTGCTGCAGTCAGCATTGCAGTGACTCATTCCAAGAAGGGTTTGAACAAAGAAGGCTGCTAAAGACCACCCCCAGGTGGAGGATCAAGGAAGTGCATGTGAGGAAATTAAAAGTAAATACATAAGAGAGGCTTGCTTTACCGCTTCCCTTTCAAGGCCTGTGGAAGTGGATCTGTAGCCCATTACTGGGTCCAGGGTCAGGATTTGATTGATAAAACCAGGATAAATCCTAAAGAGCTAGAGCATGTTGAAATAAGAGTCAAAGAATGATAGTAACACACAGCCTTCCATCACTAAATCCTTATGCAAGACAGAGTAACTGATCATCAGAGTAAACTGACCATCATTATCAGATGCCTGGATATCAGCAAAAATTATAAGACATACTAAGAAAATGGAATATAATCCAAGCAAATGAATATGTTAAAGCCCCAGAAGAGACACAAGGTTGGAGGAAACTAATCAATGAATTTCAGATAAATGTCTTAAATCAAATCAATGAGTTGAAAAAGAATATGACTAAATAGATAAGGACATAAAGAGGACACTGGGCAAGCACAAAGAAGAACTTGAAAACCTGAAAAGAAAAATAGCAGAGCTTATGAGAATGCAAGACACAATAGGTGAGATCAAAAGCACATTAGAGGAGTACAACAGCAGACTCAAAACTATAGAAGAAAGAATAAGTGATGAAGACAGAGCAGCTGAAATTGAAGTCTCAGAAAGTTGAATGATAACATAAATTACAATAACCTACATGTCATGGGCATTCCACAAGGAAAAGAGAATGGGAAAGGGGGTAGAAAGTGTATTTAAGGAAATAATGGTTGAAAATTTCCCAATGCTCATGAAAAAAAATTAGTTTACATATCCAAGAAGCACAACTTACCTCAGTCATAATAAATATGAAGAGACCTAATTCAAGCACATACTACTCAGAATGTCAAATGACAAAGATAAAGACAAAATTCTGAGAGCAGAAAAGGAAAAACAAAACATCACTTACAAGGGATGCCCAGTAAAGTTTAGTGTGGATTTCTCATCAGAAATCATAGAGATCAGAAGACAGTAGTAAGAAATCATTAGGATACGGAAAGAGAAAAAATGCCAACCTAGAATTCTCTATCCAGCAAAAATGTCCTTCAAATATGAAGGTGAGTTTAAAATATTCATAAATAAACAGAAACTAAGAGAATTTATAAAAACGGGTAAAAAGAGCAGGAAGCATTAAGAAGAGCCTTATTCACCAAAAGAAAAGCAGGAGATGGGCTTGGATGAGTGTGTAGAAGGGAAGACTATCAGACAGAATAACCAAAAATGTAAAAAGATGGGCAAAAATAAGATATGACATATAAAAGCCAAAGAACAAAATAGTGGAAGTAAATAATGAATTTGCAGTAATATCATTGAATACGAATGGATTAAACTCCATAATCAAAAGATATAGACTGACAGAATGATAAAAATAAAACATGAGCAACCCATATGCTATCTACAAGAGAAGCACTTTAGATCCATGAATGCAAATCAGATGAAAGTGAAAGGTTGGAAAAAGATTTTCCATGGCAACAGTAACCAAACAGAGGAGGGGTAATTATTCTAACATCAGGGAAGAAATCAGACTTTAAATGCAAAAAAGTTTTAAGAGATGCAGAAGGCCATTATATATTAATAGAATGGACAACCCACCAGGAAGAAGTAGCAGTCATAAATATCTATGCACCTAACAAGGGTGCTCTAAAATGCATGAGGCAAACCCTGGCAAAACTGAAGGGAGAAATAGACATTTTTACCATAATGTTTGGAGACTTCAACATACCATTCATATCAGTAGTCAGAACAACTAGACAGAAGATCAACAAGGAAACAGAGAACCTGAACTATATGATAAATGAGCTAAACCTAATGGACATATACAGAACAATGCTTCACAAATTGGTGGATGCATTATACATTCTCATGTGCTCATGGATCTTTCTCCAGGACATACCACATGTTGGGTCACAAAGCAGAACTCAATAAATATAAAAATATTGAAATTATACAAAGCAACCTTCTCAGAGCATAAAGGAATGAAGCTGGAACTCAATTTACAAACAGGAAAGGGGGAAATTCAGAAATGTGTGGAGGCTAAAAAACACACTCCTAAACAATCAGAGGGTGAAATAAGAAATTGTAAGAAAAATTAGTAAATAACTCAAGACAAATGAAAATGATGACACAACTCATTAAAATTTATAGGATACAAGAAAGGAAGTGCTGAAAGGGAAATGTATAGCCCTAAATGCTTATATAAGAAAAGAAGAAAGAGCTAAATTTGAAGACCAACCTGAATACCAGGAGCAACTAGAAAAAAGATAGTAAATCGATTCCAAAACAAGCAAAAGAAAAGAAATATTAAAGATTAGAGTAGAAATAAATGAAATTGAAGGAAAAAAACCATAGGGAAACTTTAAAGCAAAAGCTAGCTCCTTGAGAAAGTCAATAAAATCCACAACCCCCAAACAAGACTAACAAAGAAAAAAAAGGAAGAAGATGCAAATATCAGAAAAGATGTGGGGGGTGTTACAATGGACATCACAGAAATAAAAAGGTTCATGAGGAGATTATGAGAAAATGTGTGTCAACATATTAGGAAATCTAGATGAAATGGACAAATTCCTAGAAATGCACAAATTACACTGAGTTTAGAATACAAGAACTCAACAAACCAATCACAGTTAGAGAAGTTGAATCAGCCATCAAAAATCTCTCAGTAGGGAGCAGATGTGGCTCTAGCAGCTGAACACCTGCTTCCTACATGGGAGGTCCTGGGTTCAGTTCCTGGTACACCCTGAAAAACAAACAGTAAACAAAGCAAAACAAACAAACAAACAAAAAAAAAAACCCGACTCAGTAGAGGTGATGTTGCTCAGTGTTTGAGCACTTGATTCCCACATGCAAGGTTCCAGGCTCAATCCCTGGCCCTTGGTACTTAAAAATAAAATCTCCCAATAAAGAAAAGTCCAGGACCAGATGGATTTGCATGTGAATTCTACGAATCATTTCCAGAAGATTTAAAAGCAATCCTGTTTAAACTCTTCCAAAAATGTGAAGAGAAGGGAAAATTACCCAACACATTTTATGAAGCCAACATCACCCTAAAACCAAAGCCAGATAAAGACACTACAAGAAAAGAAAATTAAAGAACTATCTCTCTAAAGACCATAGATGCCAAAATTCTCAACAAAATACTTACAAAGAGAATCTGGTAATATATTAAAATAATTATACACCACTACCAAATAAGATTTATTCTTGGCATGCAAGGGTGGTTAA
The DNA here is from genome assembly GCA_029593785.1 of Cabassous unicinctus. NCBI lineage: Eukaryota > Metazoa > Chordata > Mammalia > Cingulata > Chlamyphoridae > Cabassous > Cabassous unicinctus. Next base: position 2,229 of record JAQZBX010065199.1, on the reverse strand, counting down.
ACACAAGAAAATCAATTACCATAATAAAACACATTACCAAATTGAAGAAAAAAACCACATGTTCATCTGTAGAAAAGGCATTCAACAAAATCCAGCATCCTTCTTGGTAAACACTTCAAAAGATAGGGACAAAAGAAAAGATACTCAATATGATAAAGGGCATATATGAAACACAAACAGCCAACATCATACTCAATGGAGAAAGTTTGAAAGCTTTCCCTCTAAGATCAGGAACAAGACAAGGATGCCCAATGTCACAACTGTTACTCAACATTGTACTAGAAAATTCAGCTAGAGCAATTAGACATGAAAAAATATGTAAATGGCATCCAAATAGGAAAAAGGAAAGTAAAACTCTCATTATTTGCAGATGACATGATCCTATATTTAGAAAATATTGAAATTTCTACTACAGGGCTACTTGACCTGATAAATGAGTTCAGCAGAGTGGTAGGATACAAGATCAACATGCAAAAATCATTAATGTTTCTGTACACTAGTGTTGAACAATATGAGGAAGAAATCAGGAATTAATTCCAATAACAACAAAATAGCTCAAATACCTAGGAATCAATTTAACCAAAGATGTTCAGGGCCTACCCTCAGAAAATTATAAGACACTGCTAAAATAAATCAAAAGAGACCTAAACAAATGGAAAGACATTTCCTGTTCATGGATTGGATGACTAATTATCATGAAGATGTCAATTCTACCCAAACTGATTTACATATTCAATGAAATAACAGTCAAAATTCCAATAATCTAATTTATATAAATACTAGAGGCAATTGCCAAATTTATTTGAAAGGAGAAGGTTATCTGAATAGCTAAAAATATCCTAAAAATGGACAGAGATGTGGGTGGACCCTTATTGCCTGACCTTGAAACATATTACAATGCTACACTGGTCAAACCAGCCTGGTATTGGCCTAAAGATAGACACATGGATCAATGAAATATAACTGAGAGCCTAGAAAGAGACCCTCACCTCTGCAGCCAATTGGTTGTTGACAAATGTACCAAGTCCACAGAGCTTATACAAAACCGTCAATTCAACAAATGGTGAAGGGCAAACTGAATATGCAAACCAAAAGAATGAAACAGGACTCCCTATACAAGAATCAACCCAAAATGCATCATAGACCTAAATATAAAAGCCAAGACCATAAAACTACTAGAAGAAAATGTACCAAAATATCTACAAGATCTTATGGCAGGTGGTGTTTTCTTGGACCTAAGGCTCAAAGCAAGAGCAACAAAAGAAAAATTAAATAAATGAGATCTCTTCAAAATTAAACACTTTTGCAAGTCAATGGACTGTCAAAGTGGTTAAAAGGCAGCCAACTCAATGGGAGGAAATATTTGGAAATCACATATCTGATAAGGGTTTAATACTCATGATATATAAAGAGATGCTACAACTCAACAATAAAAAGCCAAGCAACCTGATTAAAATATGAGCTAAAGATTTGAATACACATGCTGAGTTTGGCTTAGAGAGAGGCCACAATTGAGCAACAAGAAGGCTCTCAGGAGGTAACTCTTAGGCACCCTATAATATGAGGCTAAGTTTCAACTTCAAAAGTAAATGTTCATAAGTACAATCATCAATATCAGAGGCCCATCAATGGTCCATTGTCCTTCACTTGTCTCAGCCCATATACATGGGGAATTCTTGCTGTCCCATTAGAAAATGTGGCAGAGCTCCCAGGATGGGAATTCTATGTTCTTTCCTTTATTGTGTGACTTTCCACGCTCCATGACAGTGCTCCACAAACACTTGAACACATTCATATGCCTTATAAGTATGCCCCAGGTGAACCTCCTGCCATGGATCCCACATTACTGGCACACTGAACAAATGATCCTCCTATGCCACTGTTGTAACCCTTCCATGATTGAAAACTTCTTCATAAATGAAACCAACAAAATAAACAAATAACATTTATGAAATCTAAAGCTTCTTTAAAAATTAAATTAAATAAAAAAACACACTCAATCAGTGAGTCAAAAAAGAAATTGCAAGACAAAACAATAAATGTCTTGACATGAAAATAAATGAGAACAATGATCAAAACTTATATGATAAAGGGGAGCAGATGTGGCTCAATCAATTCAGTGCCCACCTCCCACATGGGCTGTCCTGGTTTTGGTTCCTTGTGCTTCCTATAGAAGACAAAACAATGAGCAGACATCAAGCAAAAACAGCTAGAAGACAATGAGCAAAC